>WYDI02028312.1:0-23330 GCA_009867235.2 Psittacus erithacus | reverse complement strand
CCTATCTTCATACGGGAGGTGCTCCAGTCCCCTCATCATCCTCGTGGCCCTCCTCTGGACTTGTTCCAACAGTTCCACGTCCTTTTTATGTTGAGGGCACCAGAACTGCACGCAGTACTCCAAGTGAAGAAAGTGAGTACTTCATGTTAGTCTACTTTAAACCAGCAACTTATGCAGCTTCCACTGCATTTAAAAAGGCATTTTGGAAACCCTTTGCTGCTGAGGAATGTCCTTTATTTCTTAGAGCCATGCATATACACATATAATGGTTGCTCTGTGTATGTTGCGATTTTCAACACAGTGGATCTATTCTTGACTCATACTGATCTCTGTAGGTGACTACACAGGTTATTTAACATGTTGGTTTGTCCGTCCTTCCTTTGTATACGAACCCTCTAATACTACTGGTATATCAATTGTAAGCAAATAAATCTTAATATCTGAAGCATTAACTTTACTGCTGTTGCTGCATCTTGCTCTACAGGATACAAAGATCATGAAAAGCAGTTAATAGTAGAAAAAGCTTAATTATTCTTTACTAATTACTGACTGAAATAAATGTCGATGGTGTCTATAGTAAAAAATGATGTCATGTATGATATAATTAAATACACAAAACTATGTTTAAATAGCTGGAAGCATCTGGCTAAACCAAATCAACCAAAAAATTCAAAGACAATATTGACAAAGGCCCTTACATCACACTGGTGTGAATAGAAGTTTGTCACAAAATCATGTTAGTTTTACTGTTGAATTTTCTAGTAGGTTAAGGTTAATTTTGTATTTTTACGATTATTCATTTATTTCTGCGGTAATAAAAGCCAATGAGAATGGTATGTCAAACAGTTCATGAAAATTAATTGATCAGTGTATACTATCACCTTATTATATAGATGAGGTATATAAATACTGAGTAGCCTATAGATATAGATATGAAGTTACCTGAAGGCTCTGGGAAGAGCTATCTAAATCTGTAGTGTGACTGCTTCTAAGTTTTATGTCTTCAGCAATTTTTACCTCATACAATCACAACAAAATGCCTTAAATTGGATGTTCTTGATGACCTGAAAATGTTTGTGCAGTCTGACCAAGGGGTATGAATGCGGGAATTCGCAGTGGCTCTAGGGGTAAGTCTGATGATCATCTGGAGCTTCTCCCTTCCTGAAGCTCCAGAGAATCTCAGTGTTGCTTTTACCAACAACTTTTTTCCTTTGTTTCAGGATGAAGCAGATGTCACTGACATTAAAAGAGGAACTTACATGGTGTAAATTCTGACAGGCCAGACAGGAGCAGCATGAGTAGTTACTGTAATGAAAATACAAGAAGTGTCATAACTCTACATTATTTAATACCACAAACCTCAACTAGCTTACACTACCCACGGACACATTTAATTGTTAATATTAGGTGCTTCCATCTGATTGGAGATGAGGGAGCTCAGTCACCCCAGCTCTTTGGCTGACGTTGCCGTGGTAGAAGGCAGCAGTGCTGGCACGTTCAGCACTGGGCAGCAGCCTGGCTGCAGCAACCTATGTTCCTTTGCTCCCCTAGCTCTGCTTCCCTGTCCAGACCAGGGAAAGCAGGCTGGTCATGGCTTTGCCTTTTTTTCTCTCCTTGCTCACCTGCAGACTCTGTTCATATTGTTTTATGGTACTTTAGACAACGGGTTTTAACAGCTAAACATAAAAGCCACTGAGAGCATAAACAGGAAACTTGTGTTTAGGTGGGAGTGCCCAGGAATTTTATACTGCTGACCACAGAGGCCATGGGAGAAAGGAAATAGGAAAAACACTGTAAATACCTGGGTGACTAATGACTTGTGCTGCTCATCTGGCTTTTCAGAGTATGAAAAGTTTAGTCTCTTCCAGGCAAAACAGCGCAGGGCAGGCACAACTTCTCAGATTGGTGCCCCTCCAGTGGCTGTTTCCCTGCTTCATTCCCACCACGGAAAGCTCCTCATTCCCATAAAGTCAAATAAGCCTGCAATAAATTGTCTCCTGGCCCCTGAGGCTGCGCGCACTGGGAGGGAGCATGATATGTGAGAGTGTGTGCCCGCTCTCTGCATTCGCACCACCTAAGAGGATTTGGATGAAAGAAACCAAATTTGCACCCCCCTGTTTTGTGCCGAGGCAGCAGCTGGAGTTTGGGGGCAGTATGCGCCTTTGTCCAGCCTTCCGTCGCCGGTTCCCAAAAGGATTGCCATTGTTCCTGAGGGGCCTCCACGGGGCTGCTCCCGCGCCCGCTCCCTTTTATCACCAACCGCATGGCTTGCGAGAGGTTTTGTCTTTCGCTGACGGCAGCAGGTTTGGCCGATCGGCATCTCCCACGCGACAGCGCTGGGGCGGGATCTCCAAGTTGGCCATCTGCACTGGGGGGACTGGTGATGCGGTGGCCTGAAGATTCCCCTCCCAGGGCCAGTGCTGCAGGTGAAACCGTGACATCTGGCCACCTTCATCAGGAGTGCGGGTCTGATTTCACCCCAGAGCCTGAGAGGTTTCTCACACCGACATTGTGACCCGGCAGAGGAGGGGTGGAAGTAGATGAGGATGCTCCCCAGGTGTCGCATTTCTGGGCAGGGAGCAGAAGCCCTGCAGGAAGGCATCAAGGGCAGGCCCTGAAGCTGGGGTGTAGGACACTAGTGCAGACCCTGGGGACTGCAGGGGCTCTCCTGTAGCTCTGGCTGATGTACGCTCTGGCTACAGAGGGAGCATGGCCTGAAGGGTCAATGCTGTGGGCCAAGCTGGGTGATGTGGGCTCCTGCAGCAGGATGGAGGGAACCCCTTTGGGGCCCTTCATTCAGTCCTTGCTGCTTTGATCTACCTCAGCATAAAATCTAACACAGGATAACTAGTTTGCCTTTCACCATAAAAACCCCATAACCTGCGAGTAACGTTGATGTGCTCAGGCTGCTTCAGAGAAGGGCCAGCACATCCAGGGATGGGAGTCCTGGGTCAGCAGCTGGATAGTGCTGAAACCAAGTGTGTTACTAAATAGGGGTGGAGTTTCATTCATGGAAAGATAAAGCACATCTGTAAGCATTTCTCTGAAACTGGGGTTTCATCCATAATGAACTTGTTGTTTGATTGCTGATGTGATATGATAAGCAATAGCAATGTTTGGCAGGGAGCTGGGGAGGACAGCTTTGTTAGTATCCAGGCACGATCAGTCCCAGACTGTGCAAACACCAAAGTTTTACGCTTGTATGTATATGCTATTTGTATGTATACTTGTATCTATAGGTTATATAGACACAGGTGTAGATACAAATTGACCCAACTGTAATACATACTTACCTTTTCCTATGCAGTTATAAAATATATAGGTAAGGTTGCTGTGATCCCAAAACCTCAACAATTGACTCCTTCATTTTTTTCCATGAATACTGTAGCAATGAAAGATGCTGGGCTGTTTAAAGTCTCCTCTTTTCCTAAGGACAAGCACAGTCCAAGAATACAGCAGTACAAGCTGACTAGCACTAGGTTTCCATCACAGTCTGAGAAAATGCACTCAGATTCCTTCTTCTCAGCAGGCAGGGCCTCATCTGCAGCAAGCACACAACCACGCTGCTGTCTAAGGAAATTGCTAAATGCCTGTCAGGCAGGTGAAAAACGACATTGCTAAATGACAGCCCCAGTGTGAAGTCACAGAGGGACTTAGTGGTAGAGTATTGCAGTGGGGAAATCTTAGCTCCCCACTGCAGCCCATACAGTGTAGATGCCTTGCTTTCCTTGCACATTGCCTGGAGGGGATCACAGCGCTCAGACCGCAGAGAAGCACGCACTGCACTGCCAGAGACATGCTGTTATGGCTAATTTGGGGTGGGAAGGACATCACTTCTTCCACTGAGCTAAGTACCTAAGTCAGCTCTCACGCACTGACCCTGACACTGTGCCCAGAAGACCAAAATGGTCAAAGCAGTTCCCAGGGGTTTACTTTGAAATCCCTTCTCTTGCATAATGCTGAAAGGGGGCTCCGACCCAAAACTCTCCTTAGTTAAATACCCAAGCTGCCAAGCTACAGATTTCAGGGATTCCTTTTGAAACCCTTCCACTTTGTACAAAGCGATTAAATATTCATTGGCGCAGGGACTAGGAGCTAGCTTCTGGATGAGCACCCCCACCCCAAGCCGCAGAGCCCTTTTCACTGCCATCCTCTGAATATTTAATCAGCTCATACAAAGCAGAGAGCTTCAGCAGGGGAGCCTGGGAGCGACCCGGGCAGTGAGACCCAGTGATCACCATCTGCAACAGAGGGACCGGATCTCAGGCCCCTGCTCCAAAGCAGGCAGATGAAGGATTTAAGCATTCGGCTCAGCATAGCTGTGAGCGTGTTAGCTATTCACAACGGAGGATGTGACACTTCCTTTCTCCTCTCTCCCCCACCCTGCCTTTTATGCCAGTTACATGTGGTTTAACCAGCTCGGAGTCCAGCAGGAAGACAGGATGAGGAATGCTTCATTTGTGTCCTGAAAACTGTACAAAATGAATGGATGAAAATTTCATGAGAAGTTTTTCAGCCATTCAAGCACCTCTCTTAATAATTCAGATGTTTGATTTTCTTCTTCAGTATGCAGTAAGGATTAATGCACTTTGGAGATGATATAGAAACTAGCTTTCAGAAAAGAAAAAAGACCTCAGATTTAAAAAGAAAATCCCACATAGGAGTACAACACTATTGTGGGAGCTTCTATCCTCCTGATTCTCTGAACTGGTGACTGGCACAGGCTTTGCATGGAAATTTCAGCATAGAGAGATCTTTCACAGCCAGCCTTTAATAAACAAAGTTCACAGCGGAAATGCTGACAGGCTGTGATCAAAGCAGCACCCTCAGGTATTGCTGTGATATACTGCTTGCTTACTAAAACACAGAAGTTCAAACAGCCTAGCTGTATTTAATTGGGATATACAGGTTTTCCAGCTTGGAGACCTCAGCACCAAAGAGGGGTTTTCTTAAATCTTTCACTCTCTATTGTTCTGCTATTTGCTCAGAAAAAAAGACTTTAGGATATCAAGTTTTGGTGTTTCATCTGGAACAAGGACTCTAGGACTACACATAGCATCGCCTTGAACTTCACAGGAAGTTGCCCTATGAGCAGTCATCTGCTGTTTCTGCTCAGAAGACCATGGTCTCCTCTTTATAGCCATATGAAGCAGCTCTTCCCCAGTGGTAGCTGAACATCTTTAGTTCAGTCACATCAATGGCATATGTAAAAAAGTGACACTAACAGTACAACATAATGAAGTTTTGGTATCTTTCAGGTATCACAACAAAGAAAATTATCCAGGCGGTGAATTCTTGGAATTACCAACACAGGCTCTACCAGTCACCATTCAGGACTTGCTATAGTCTGGAGCAGTGCTTGCTCTATACTCAAAGTCCACAACTCATACTCCCGAATTCAGATGCATGTCTTAAACTTTGGCATGGCCTGACCACTGGAGATACGAGCCATGTCTCAAGGATGCTAGCTGGATCTGAACTGCTCTCATCCTCAACCTGGGATTAGAGCTGAGAGATTTCTTTAGGGATGCTTCTTTCAAAAGACCTCTGCAGCAATTAGACAGAATGGAAGTCTTTCAGGCAGTAGGACCTGCTTCCATCTAAGGGAAAGCAAGGGAAATCTTGCTTGCCAAGTCTATATACTAAACATGGTGCATACAGGTTTGGGGTGAAGCCAACTCATTTGGGGTACGGTCATCTCTACTCTCACCACTATGTTCTTGGATACTTCATGTGGAGCAGTGTCTATTAGGTGAGTAGGGTACAAGCCAAACGCAGGATCACGGATGAGCACGGTTCTCTCAGCACTCTTTCATCATTGAGTGAGGGCAGGAGACAGGCTTTGCTACCTGAAAGGAAAGTCTTGGGGAACATACCAGTGATGTCGCATAAGGGAAATGTCAGAGAGATCAAAGGACTTCTCAAGAAAGTGTATTTGTTTCTTGCCTGGTTCTCTCACAACATCCACCACAGTCCCATATCCCAGCTCTCAGCCTAAGTCTTCTTAACTCAGCAGTCCAGATCCCAACACTGTCATCTCCAACCCATCTTTCGTCAGTGAATTCCCATTCCTAAAATCAGTTTCTGCTTCCTGGTCCCACCATCTATTTGTGTTTTAACTTTAGTCAAGGATTTGCCTCCACTTCTGCATTTTGAGCTATTGCTACAAATCCCTGAAAAATAGGAGCTTTCTGAAGAGCAGTTTGTTAGCATTTTTCTGTAATATGAACAAAACAAAATGTTTTCTCAGTTCCTGTTCCCAGAATCTGCTAAACTGTTTTAACAAAAAAAATTTGCAAAAATTCAGCCTTGGGCATACACCTGGAATATAAAATATCAGCCCAAATGGTTAAAGTTTGACAAAGTCTCAAAATGTGGTTTTATAATAGGAAATATTTGGCAAACTTCATATTATGCACTATTAACCCCGCCTATTAAAAATATTTCCTTATGTGTAGCAAAGAGCTTTATACAAACTAGCATTTGCAGATGTAGTCACTATTTCCTAGTGTGCAATAGCTCAGTAATTCTGACTTTCTCAAAATTACTAAGTACAACAAGACAACATTAATGGAATAAGCCCTCAATGAATTTATCCTTTCAAATAAAGTTTGCTTTGAATCATGCTGAAGAAAAATACATATTTAGATCAACTAATTTCCATTTAATTACATGGGTATTACTTAAAAAGAGCTGAATGGACTTCTTATTTTTTAATTGTGAAAATTCTCTCACAGGCTGAACCCTTCTATGCCAAGTTTCTGTGCTGAGCACATTTTTACAGTCTGGTTATAAACCCTAGAAAAACAACGTTTATAGGAAATGTTGACACAACCTTAACTAAAGTGGTGCTAGCTGACACCTCTATATTTTCAATTTGGGGATTTCTACTGGGAAAATATAAACGCTAATGCAGTAAAGGAAGCCAACTATAATAAAACCCTCATAGTCTTCCTGCTCACCCCATGAAGACCTACTTCAAAAAGCACCAACTCAAACTGGAGATGAGTTGAAGTTAACTGCATTCCTCTGAGGGCACTAAAAATTACCTGTAGGTAGTTCAGCCTTACAGTAACTTGCAAGACTTCAGTTTGGTCAAAGCCACATAAACATCCTTTAAAAAATCCTGAAAAGAAAATAAGAATGTGCACAAGCTTAAAAAGGGTGCTACTCCATTTATATCCTTCCTAGCACAACATAAAAAGAGGAAAATAGACTTTATAGATTCTAGTGAAACAAATGCAAGTACACACAAGGGAAAAATACAGAGATGGAAAGTGAAAAGCGAAGTTAGCTTTCCTACCTGTATCTTTTAAGTCTGGCTAGCCTAAAATGAATTAATAAAGGAAGGGTTTAGGCCTCTGCTTAGCTTTCTTTTTAAGCATGTTTGCACGGATACGAGCCAAGTAAGATGGGGTTGATTGTCAGGATAGCTTCTGAGTCCTGATGAAAGAGATCTGAAAGTTCTGGTAACTGATCCTGCCTCAAGAATGAAAACTGACCATGTTAGTGATATATTGGAAGTGATATATAGTGAGATAGTGTTGGAGGGAGGGTGTTGGAAAGGGTAGTAGCATAATCTCGGAACTTAGATAAGAAGTTCAGACTGAAAAAGAAATTCCATTGTTTCAGGGCAAATTGTACCTTCTATGATGAGATGACTAGCTCTGTACATGAGCAGAGTATGAAGCATGGCATTTCCTTTGATTTTAGCCAGACTTTGAAGATTATTTCCCATGGCATCCTTGTAAACAAACTGGGGAGACATGGACTGGACAGCCGGACTTGATATGTGGTAAACTGGCTGAATCATGAGGCTCAAAGGATAGCAGCCAACGGTTCACAGTCTAGCTGGTAACCAGCTGAGTGGTTTTCTGGATTTAACAGCGCACCTCATACTGTTTAATGTCTTATTTAGGTTACTTGGACAATAATCTATAATGCACCATCTGCATAGTTGCAAATGATATCAAACTGTGCAGAGTGGTCAATACGATGGAAGGCAGAGCTGCCATTCAGGAGGACCCTGAAAAGCTGGAGAAATGGGCCATGAGGAAACTCGTGAAGTTGAACAAAGGGAAATGCAAGTCCTGCACCTGGGCTAAATCAACCCCATGCAGCAGAACAGGCTGAAGTCTGCTGGCTTGGTGTTAGCTTAAAAGAAAAGGAGATGGCAGTCCTGGAGAACATGTTGAACATGTCAGTAGTGTGCCCTGTGGCAACAAAGGTCCATCTGCATGCTGAGCTGTTAGGAAGAGTAAAGCCACCAGGTTAAAGGAAGTGAACATTCTCCTCCACTTGACACTCATGAGACCTTGTATGAAATAATGTGTCTGGTCTGGGGTCCTGTGATACAAGAGAGACACTGGTAAATGGTAGAGAGTCCAGAAGAAGGCCAGCAAGATGCGCAAGGGCCTGAAGCAAAAGGCACATAAGGTGAGATTGAAAGAACTGGCTTTGGTAAGCCTCAGAAGAGAAAGATAAGGAAAAATCTTACTGTTATCTTCATTTACCTAAGGAGTGGTAGAGGAGATGGGACTGACTCTTCCCGAAGCTGCATAGCAGAAACACAAGAGGTAAATCAAATATCAGTATGGGAAATTGCAATTGGATGTAGGGGAGAAGAAATCACAGGGAAAACAGCTGAATGGTGGCCAGGGTGCCCAGAGAGGTTGTGATAATTCTGTCCTTAGAGATACTCAAAACTCACTCGGAAAAGAGTTAACTGTGCTTTGAAGGGTAGGTTGGGCAAGGTCATCTCCAGACGACCTTTTCAACCTAAACCGTTCTATTTGCTATTTAGAAACCATCTTGACTTGCCAGTTCAAGGGCTGGATGGGGAAACCAAGACTTTCCAATGCCACTTCTGACATTTAATTGCTCAATGGAAAAAGTGCAAGGGGGACAGTGGCACTTTGAGCAGCAGCCTGCTGGTTTTCAGATACCATTCAGATTCCTCCTTTAGACAAAATGGCTGCTGATGGAGCTGCATACTTGCCTGCTTCTGAGAGACCAGCATTCTCTGTCTTTAAAGAGAAGCTTGCTGAACTCTCTAGCAACATTAGAGAATATTGGACTAACTTTTTCTTGAGTTGATACCATACCTAACCTTCACTTCTTCCGAAGCGAACTCTACGAGTTATGTAAAAAGCCAGACTGAATCATGCTGGGAAACAAACGCAAAACTTACTGACCTTGTCTTAGATCTGTAATGATCTGCCCTTACATAGCTGTAACCCATTCCATTTCATGCAGATAACAAACTGCAGGTCTTTGATTCGGTGAGACACTTGCTGCTTTTACCATTACTTCTGTGTTAAGTCTAATTATCTATTAAGAAGGTAATTTAGGTTACACTCAATGAAAGTCAGATATACCTAACCTTCTGCAGCTCCCATGAGACCTTTCACTAAGGTATCTCCATGAGCAGAAGAGCTTTGGATGATGTTTTTTTTTAACCTTGCTAACATTTCTGCTGTGCTGGCAGTAATTTATATAGTTTTTGCCTCCTGCCTCCTTCTTCTGTTTTCCCCCAAAGGTTTCACAAGATATCACAGTAATCTTGGCAAAAATGTAAAGTCTACTTTAAGGTTAATGCTAAACTTCTGTGGTACATTATTTTAAGGTTAAAAAGAAAGATACTAAGTTCCAGTATGTACCTGTCAGTACTAAATGATTGTTCATTTCCTGTGAATTGGGAATAAAGTAATAACATACATCTGGCCAGCCAAGACATGTTGCTTGTTTCTTTTTCTTCTCTGAGCCATATCCTTTACCAGCTGTGAGACATCACCATGCAGAATCTCCAAATACCTTTGAGGAAAATTAAAACAAAGGAACAGAGGGCTGGAAGGGACCCCCTGTGTGCCCTGCTAGCCCCAGGCCACATCACACAGTGCCTTTCATCAACTGTTCACACACCATCTTACAGCCCCTCTTGTGCCCCATACTTGCATTGGAAGTCTGCTGTCTCTGGCGTTGATTGCTCAACTGGATAGATAGCGTCTTTCACTTTCCAGTTAAAAAGCATTCATGGGCAGTTTATGCCCATTTGTTCTTGTGCCAACAAGACCATACTTGATCTTCAAAAGATCTTTTTCTTTCCTTGATATTTAACCTCCTGTTGTATTTATAGAGAGCAATGGCACTCTGTATCAGCTTTTGCTTTGCTACAGTAAATAAGTCAAGCTCTTCTGGCCTCCTTATGCAAAGGAGGCCTTCCATTCCCTATCACCACAGTACTCCTTTGCTGCCCTTGCTCCCAGATCATCTTTGGCCAGGGTGCTATTGATGGACATGGTGTCCCAGATAAGGTGTCCCCAACTTATTTTATTAGTTGCTAACCATTTTCTCATGTGAAACATGCCAGAAGATGACATGCTGAAAGGATATACATCACCACATGTACTAAATATGTTGAGAAAAATCCAATTACACACCTTCTTTCCTTTTTTAATGCAATATTTCTGAATGTTAGGTACTTGTGGACTTTGCAAGACAGTGGAGTTCTGATGACAGATCCTGAAGCATACATTAGAGCCTAGAAACGGAGGTTGAGTTATGAAAACAACAGCCATGGAAGCACAGTGACGGGAATGAAAAAGAATCCAAGCGAGCGGTGAAGTAAGATTTATTACTGCACTGCAATGGATGAGAAAGGAGATGATTAGAAATTAACTGTCAAATTCAATTCTGTATACTCTCCTGGCATGAAGAACACTTAAAACGTAACGAAACGTATTTACATGAACAAAAATCTCAGCCTGTGGCATTTTTGCAACATACTCCATTTGAAAACATGGCAAGCGAAATTTACTTTATGCTATCAATACTGTTTGCTTCCTGCATATTTCCAAGCCAGAACAAAAGAAAAACATAACCAGCATAACTAAGCGGAGAAAAGAGGATCTTTCGCATTTTGCTCCACATGCACTCAGTCTACTCAGCCCTTGAGTAACTTAATGTAGAAGTTTAAATACTCTTTGTACATTTCTGACGTGTGACATGAATAAAATCCTTGGGGGGGGAGAGAAACCCCAACCAACCAACTCAAAAAGACTTATTGATTGAATGTTAGTATATGTTCTTTTATGGAATAAAATTTAAATGTATATATTATTATGTTACTAAAAAACCAAATTTCTTCAGTCTTTCACAGCAGTTTCAGAAATCAAGTCTCTTCCATGATTCATTCACCACATAAATATAGTTTTATCTGATGGTAATAAATCTTAGAGGCAAGTAGTTGTTTTTCCAGCCCTTTCATATTATATTTATAAAGGTATGAGGGCAGCTTGAATCATTAAACATTAAGCTGAAGGCAGGATTTGGAAGAGATCTGAATGGGGACCTCTCTGTTGGATTAAATGTAATGTTCTCCTTGCAGAAAATGGGTAACTCGCTGCACGCAGGTTAACTGAACTGCTTTGTTAGCTCCCAGAGAGAAGAAATTGAGGTTTTTGCAATGTTGCCTTATGTAAGAAGCAGATTCCCAGTCACTGTTCAGACACAGCTGCATTAGGCAAGGTCTTTGTACCTCTTCTGCCCTTCGTGGTTCTCTAGACATATGAGCTTTGGCTTTCTTTGTAAATCTCTGTGTTTTGAAGGTATTTTCCCTCTGTGGCCTGCCTTTTAGACTGGCTAAGATTCAGATTACAATGGTTTCCAGTGGACCTTCAAACATGCTGGTACTTTCTCAGGCAGGAATGACCTCTTGAATTCAGAGCTGTAAAATGCAGCTACTGTGTTTACTCAGTTGAGGGACAAGTCGTGCTCTACAGGTCTCATATTCTCAGGTTGCTTGTAAACCTTTTTGTTTTGCTTATACTATGTTCTGCGACTCAAATTTCTCACCCTCCTGGGGTCACCACCTATCCGAAACGCTGTTGAAAAATACAACTGATTCAGTCCTAGTTCTGTGTCAGTCACACATCCAAACCCCTGTGTCAGCTTTAACCGTAATGTCTTATGACAGAGAAAATTCAGCTGCACTGAAACACAGTTACTACACGAAATCATCTTTTTTATTCTAGTGTCTTCAAATGAGGCTATTTCAGGAATTAGGAAGAATTCTCTTGGAGCAATGAAGTTTATGTAGCCAACATAAACAAACCTATGCCTGCTTCATGCCAGGGGAGGAGAGAGAGGGGATATTTCTTTTGCTACCAACATAGGCTCTTTTGCTTGTAGAGTACTTTTGGCAGCTGCTACCATATTTAACTTCCCACAATGGCACTGTTTATTTAAGGCCAATATAAAACATCCCTGACCCTTCTGTTAGATTTTTCAGTCCCTTGGTTGACTTTCATGTATCCTTTTAAGTACTTCTTTTTCTTTTTTTTTTTTTTTTTTTGTGGTGCCTTTGGAATCACTACTCAGTGCCTTTAAATGAGCTGCTTCTAAACCCAGAACTCCATCTTAGCAGGGCAGGGAAATAAGCTGTACTAGCTACACCATTGCTCATGGATTTCACTACTTCCTGTACACCCGGTTCTCACGAGGAGTTCAGAGGAACAAAATAACTGCCAGATCAGAGTCCTACCTAGCCAAGTACCTTGTCACTAACAAAGATTAGTTGTGATTACTTACAGAAGAGTGTAAAACAACTATAGTGATGCTCTGCCTAATAGGTACTTGAGCTTCTGGCAATCATTTTGCCCAAGGCTGCAATGTTTTGTTTTATCAGACTAACCTAGGAGAAATTTACTTGTGATTCTCGCTTTCTGTATTTCTGCAGTTTAGAAAATGTATTTGCAGCTATTTATCTTTCCCAGCTTTGCATTTCATTTTAAATCAGATATCTGTAGCTGTAAAAATAAGTTTCAAATCCTTAGAGGAAGTTTACTAGGTTCTTACAGATAACGGCTTATGGTCAGCCAACACAACCTCAGCTTTCTACAGAACATAGCTATTTTTCACCCATGATTTCAGGCTGAAGCAGTGACACTGTTTCTATTCATACCCATCACATGTAAGTTGCTGGTCTCTTGCTTTGCACGTGCCAAGGAGAGCTGTGCTCCAACCAAAGCTGCTGCCTAATGTCCAGCTGCATTCCGAGCTGCCACAGCTCCTGATGAGCCATCAGGCTCCCGTGCCTATTGAACTGTGTTAGGGATGGCTGTATATTGGCTTATCTGTGTCCTGCTTAATGTTTCTCCCAGATGCATTATTTCTGCTAAACAGTATTTACTGTTAGTATTTAGGTAAAGCTCTGGCTCTGGATGCTCAGAACTTCTGGTCATGCTCTTCTACTGTCTACCCCAGATAAAAATACCACCTATGACTCAATTACCTTCACCTGCTTTTTTGTTGTGTTTTCCTGTGAAATACCGTGGGTGCCAAACATAACCCAAACTGTCATCTGCAGAAACAGTGTCTCCCAGAGGAGGTGCAGAATGTGCACAAATATGTGTTCTGTTTTCCTAAGGGCACCTGCCAGAATCCTGCTGATGCATCAAGCATAGGAAAATACTTGGCACAAGCCATGTCTCCAAAGATTTCTCTCCTCGTAGGTAGTGGAAAATATTCCTTTTTTAACATACTTATTTCTTTTTTTTTTTAATTTTCTTTATGTAAGTCAGTGCTGCAGTGTCCAATAAGCACAGCCACTCGTGGCTTCTCAGATCTCTCAGAGCACTTATCCAGCCCCATTTTAGCTCCTGCCTCAAGGTGAGTGGTGTGAACTGTTGTCATGCTGCACTCTCTGCTCTGTCCTGCGCTTCTGAGTTTCTTTTTTTCCCGGAAGGCTTCCCCTAATTCTTTTTCATTTTTCTATGTCTTTTGACTTTCCAACAGATGCATCTTCCTAATGGCACTAAGATTTTTTTAACCCATTAATGGTTACTGCTTTCACGGGTATACTCATGACTTGTATTCAGTGGTGGTGTGACTAGAATATTAATGATCAGAGCATTAGCTTGCTCAGGAAGGACAGGCACAATTAGACAGAACGAGATACACCGCTTTGCATTCAAGGGTCCATACGTGTGCTGGGAGATGCACAACATGGAGGAAGTTACAAACTCTAAGAGGGTAAAAGCAGACAAGAATATGAGGGCTTTGATTGTGGGGATTGCAAAATACCAAACCAGGAGGACCTGAGGCTTTTTGTGTCCAAAAAGCAGAATCAGCCAAAGGACAGCATTTTACATTAATGACAGATTTTAACAATCCAGGTATTCGCTGGTGAAAGAATGCAACAGAATGCTGTTGTCCAGCAAGTTCCAGGAATTACTGGCAATGTTGTTTTGAAATGTGGAGGAAAGAGTCTGAGAGCAGGCTTTTCCAGATTTGATGCTAAGCAGTAAAGTACTATGTGAGAGTGTGAAGGTGAAAGATACCACGTGAAAGAGTAATCTTGGAGTCACAGGGTGTATGATCCCTAGAAAGAAAGCAAAGAGGAGCAAAAAAAAGGTGATGTACTGGAAGTGTGGACACTTCAATAACCTACTAGATAGCTGGTAGCTACATGAACATAAACATTAACGACAGCTGTAAATTCCTCAAATATATTTTTTTAATATAGACAGTGCAAAAAGAGACCAAACCAGTTAAGTTATGGTCATGCATAATTATATGTGTAATATATGTAATAAAAAATGAAACCAAGTCAGATTACTCAGGGCACTGAAAAAAAGTAGCCTGATCATACAGGACCAAAATCTGTGCTTTGCCTTTTCTAATTCCATTCTTTCTGATCCAAAATCAGATGCAAAGAGCCAGAGTTGTGAGGCCAACAACTTCAGCAGTAATGACAGTGAATCCAAGGAACATGATTGTTTCTTCTTTGAAGTGAAGGAAAGATATTAAGCTGAAGTAGATAACTTTGCATCAGTTCTACTTAAACGATCAGCTCTAACCAGCTGTCTAATACAATTAAGACTAACAATCACAGGGCTTAAGAGCAGAGAACAGGTTAAGGAATTCTTAGACAAGGTTAGGTGCTTTCAGGTCAGTTGCACCTGCTTGATAAACTCCATCTGTGGATGGCACAAAACCTTGGTTAGAAAACTATCCAGAAAAAAAAATAAAAGCTATCAGCAGTTCTTTGTTACAGTAGAGGTACATTTCTGCAGGGCTTCCATGGGAATCTGTTCTGGATCATTTTTTGCTTGATGTCTTTCCCAAGGACCTGAATAATGAAATATATTTAATAAGTTTGCAGATGACATGGAGCTGGAGGGACTGCAGGTGGACTGCACAATGGGATTAGAATTCAAAATTATCTCGAAGAAATTTATTTAAGAAATGACCTGTAAAAAGCAGAATGAATGAAAATTAATGGGGAAAAGTTTAAAGGGCTACCCATGCGCAAGGATGATCTGAAAATATATGGGTTGTGAGGGCACCTGCCTGTCTGTCAGCTCTTCAAAAAGAAGGCTGGAGCTATAGTAGGTCATGAGCTGAGCAGGACTCAACACAGTGATGCTCAGTACTGGACAGGGTAAACAGGAGTATGAGTTAGAAGGCGCAGGAAGGTTTTCACTTGCTCTAATGAGCATTGCTAGGGCATTAGGCTGGACCATCATGCCCAGGTTTAACCAATGTCCTTCAAAAAGCATGGAAACTAGTTCAAAACAATCTAATGGAGACCAACATGAATGATTAGAAGCAGGAAACATGACCTGGGATGAAAGCCTGAGAGAAACTCACTTGCACAGCCTAAACAACACAGGAAGAAGATAGAGAGAAAAGGAGCTATACATGAAAACTTTCTAGTTCTGCTTTGGCTAGTATACCTCTGCCCTCCTTAGAATCTGGAACTGCCCCACTCACTTTCAGGTTTCTTGCATTTTTTAATAACAACAATTTCCAGTGATCCGACAAAAAAAAAAATCTCCTGAACTCAAAGTTCTGTAACTGTCCTTTTCATTTCTGATGGGCACATTTTCCTTCCACTTGGAAACTCCTACACAGTAATGCTGTCTAAATCTTGCATCTTATTCCACAGACCAGCATTATTTTCCCTATGTTGTCTGAATAGAGTACAGCTTCGTAGACTTTTTTTGAGGGACACTAATTCTCAACATCAGTCAAGACCATGTAACTCCTTTTACATAGTCAAACCTATTCTTACTGTGGTAAATAAAATTAGGAAGGATGAACGGGGTCACTGCTTGTATGCCTATCTGTGCTGTTGTTCCTAGATTGATGGTAGTGAACAGGTACTTGAAAACAAAAAAGAGCATTTTGAGAGGAGACTAATGGTAAAGACACTCAAAATTTTAAGATGACTGGTGTTTGCCGTTCAAAATATAAATAGGAGAATGATTAAAAGAATGAAGAGTAGTGGCAGGAGCACACGGCTTGAATGTAAATTCATGGTACTGGAACAGATTTTGTTCATTCTCAGGATTTTCACAGAAGTAAGTTGCAGGGGGACCTAATGACTGAGGCCAGCTCCTCCTCTTTTCCTTAACCCTACTATTCTTAGCAATTCATCCTTACAGATTTTGACTTGTGCTCCATTTTTCTTGCAGCAGAGTTCATATGTACTTGATTACTTACACAGGAGACAATTTAACCATGAAAACCTCATATGTGAGGGATTAGCTGAGGGCAAAGCAGGGCTTTTAAACTCTTAATGCAAGTATGGCCATGACAGCACAGTTTGATTAAATTGAAACATTTCACTTAGCAAAGCATAGATTTAATTCTAATAATTTTAAAGGTGTCAAAAAGGAAGGGGTACTCATTTCACTCAGCACATACTGCCTACACATCTGTCTCTCTGAGGGGAACAAGGAACAAACCCTGCATAGAAAAAATAAACAATTACCTTTCCTGTGCATCATTCGCCTTCTGTACTTGCAATTGTTATGAACACATCCGCATGATTTCTACAAATCCTATTACACCTCATACAGAGAAATGGGGTTAGTGACACAAAGTTTTATTTGAGAGGCAAGACATGCTGTTTGCCTGTATTAAGATAAAATATACCTTTTATTTCCTGCGGATAAAAAATAACTTATTTGTAATGTCATGCAAATGCTCTTCAAGATACTACTGCCATCTTTTTCACACTGCAACAGTTTCTCTACTGACCATGGTTTTCATGCTTAATTTTTATGTTTACCATCAGTCATGCAATTCCAATTGACATATGATTTGATTTTTCTGCTACATAAACCAATTTTACGTCAGTGTGGTTCCAGTAACTGCGGCTACTCACGCCATAAGGAAAGCACCAAGCCCTTTTTTATTTCCTTCAGTTCTTCTCTCCTAGAGTTCTTGGGGCAGATTCTTAGCTGATATAATTTTTCTCTGTTCTCTTCAGACCAGCTTTGTTAACTCACTGTATTGGCAAAATTTGTGCTTCATCGTTACAAGTAAACTTTGAAATGAGTCAGTTAAAATTTCTGCTGCTCTCTTTTACTGAAATCCTTCCTCTGCGTTGAACATTTTGAGCTCTCCTCCTGCCCTCATAGGCCCCCATGCGATTTGCTAAAATAATTTGTGTGAAATCGAAGGCCCAACTTGCAAGATAGCTTCCTAAATATAATTGCCTTGAAATCAAAGGCTGCTCTTAAGAAACCTGGTTTATACCTTCTATGTGATGTGATAAATTACTGCTGAACTGTGTTAAGAGTTTATACTGAGAGTGATTCAGGTGGATGGTATGAACTGCTTTATTCACCAGCTAAAAATATGTTCCCTTCTGTCTCACTTCTGTCTCATAAAGAGAGAGAAAAAGCAAAGTAAATTCCTGACTAGTTCCGACCTCAGTAACACAGCAAACAGGCCCCCAGGTGTGGGGAGACTGAGAAAGTGTGTGACTGTCACCCTTTTACAATTGCTCCCAATTTAAGAGCCAGTCAGCAGCAGGAACAGGAAGAGAAAAGGTCACAAGAGGACAGTGTCCATGGCCAGCATCAAGTTTCAGAGTAGGGACCGTAAGGGAGAAAATGAAAAACATTTGGACTTAATTAAGGCACTAATCTGGAAAAATGAGGAACAGTTGAAAGCTGCAGAGTTGGGGCATTGTACAAACTTCTTTTCCTCATTGCAAAGTAACCTTGAAGTAGCTTCTGCTACTGAGAATAAGGAAGGAGGAGGTTGGTAGAAACTGTGGCTCTGAGGTCTACCCTAGAGCACTGTTTGTTTTTTTTTTATAGTGCAGTAGCATCAATATAGGCAGAGGAGGGAGTACAATAGGAAAAAGGTCTGGGAGAAAATGACATACATTGCTCAGAGCTCTGGTCTGTGCTTTTACAACTTCAAAAATATGTAGTTCTCCTAAAAGTGGCTTTTCAGTTGTCGTCTTAAATTTTCTTCTGGAAAATTCTCCCGTACTTATCTTTAATATATAAATAGCAGGTAAATCTTGAGTTATCTAAAATAACATTGTGGATATTATGCACATATATTTGCTTGTATTTATCTCAAAAAAATATAAAAGATGGTGAGGGCAGCTGCACAAAATGAGATGAAAGAAGACAACATGCTGAAATACCTTCTACCCTTTGCAAGGCCTATTTATGCTACAGCTTGAGTTAGCTAAAGGCAGGGGTATCTGACTTAGTTCCAGTCCTCTGTGTTTTATTACTAATTGGGATACAGCAATGCTGAAAACAAACTTAGGGGACTTTCTTACACTCAATGGCCTGTCCACACTTCAACATGAAAAACACATTAGAAAAACTATAGTTCTGGGCATCCCAGACAAGCAGAATCTGAAAATGCTTGACCTCAAAGGCTGTCCTTTCAACTGCTGTAAACTGACATAGCTATTCACCTGAGTAATGCAGTGCTGCTCAGTATGGCATTGGTATAAATTTAGCCATTTAGAAGCTGAATGCACATGTATGAGGTTATTGAACAAGTAGGATTCCAGTTAGATGAAGGTCAAAATGGATATAGTGTGTCTAAATGCACAATTCCTTTTCTTTCTTTATGGCTGAAAGAAAAAAAAAAAGACTAAGACAAGTATATTTTGTTCATGTGCAAAGACTAAGACTTGCTACAATACTTGGTAAGCATGTCTTATGCAAAACTTTCTATGGAAAGACAGCTTTCCAGCTCAGGATTCAGGACAGAGGGATGCTCATGAGTAGGAAAAGAAGGGCACGCAATTATTATTTTACATCAGCAGTCTTCTTCTACCTTTCAGAATCACATTTAATGAAGGGAGACAATTCATTTTCAGTATAATCAAATGAAAAGCTGGACGTTAAACTCGTCTTCGCATCTGAGTTTCCATCTGCAATTCCTCAGCTTTACCAGTGTGAAGACCCTTATGGCCATATCCTCACCTGCAGAAAATTGGCTCCATTAAGAACAGAATGATGTTGACTTATATCAGACAGGGGTATGGCCCTCAGTCCAGGTATGTCTTTAGTTGAGTGCAGGGCCCTGATTTGCCCACACATAGCTTTGTATGCAGCTGCGTGGGCAAACCAGTGGCAAACTGTGCATAGAAAGCTGCTCAAATACCTGACAATAGCTTGTATCTGTTTTTCATGGTAAGTGTAATACATAAAGACAAGGCAATGCAGAATCAAAATAACCTTTTGCTCCCCTCATACAGGAAAAGGATGGGGCATTGTCATACACTGAAGTAAAGAATTCTGTAGTAACTTGATATTGCTATTGAGAAAAATTAAATATAGCTTATTTTCTGATAGAAATACGTACTATTTTGTAAGGAAGATTTACAAATTTCTGGGTCTCATGAAAATTCTTCTAAAATTACATTTGTGGCAATTCTGTCTAAAAACGGGTGTGGTGTGCAGTAAACAGTACAGTTATTGCTCTGAGAAACTCTGCGCCTGCAGTGGTAGGAAAATGAAATCCCACATCAAAGACTACAGTACAAGTTAGCCCTGACCCATAGACAAAGGATATTTATGCAAGGATGTGTGTGGAGTTTTTCCTAAGCAATGCTTTTCCATTTTGTTCTTTTTGAACTGCAAATATTTTTCCTCTTGTTTTCCCACCACTGGTGAAATTTGTTCCCTTTCAATCTTAGCAGCGTACTAGACAGGGAAACCCCAAACTTGCAATTCAAGAGATCTTTGTATGGTTCACTAGAAGCTGGTAGAACTTACTGTGGTATCACTTAAACCAGATTTATGCTAATGGAATACCTCTGGGTGAAAATCAGGTCTTTTTGAACACAGGGCAAAGACTGACTCCAAGGACAGCCAAAGGAAATCGCCTTACAGAGAAAGCACCGAAAATACCTTTGTTATTTATACACTTGATTTAAGTCAAGCGATCTAATTGTTGATGAATTTCAGTAAAGTACATCCCAACGGATGCCACTGAAGTTAATAAAGTTAATCTTGTTTTATACATGTGGCATTGGGATGAGGATTTGTCTGATGACTTTTTCATTCATTTAAGAGGAAGAAGTGAAACTACAGGTTTTCATTTATAGCTGAGTAAAGATGTAGAAACAAGAATAGATGTGGAAAGTAAGGAGGATTGCAGTGAAGTTCTCTGAAGTGTCTGGCCTACTAGAGAGCAGCTTCTGTTGCCACTGCCTCTGCCAGCCTGTGCAGTTATGTGCCATCCTTATGCTTCTTCTCCAAAAGCATCACCAAGGAAGTTTCTGCCTTTTCTCATGTTACCTCACTCACCTAGAATATCACCAAACAGGTTTTCTACTCCTTTTTATCTCCTGAAATAGTTGGCAGCATTTTAATGTTTGTAGGTGGAATCCGTGCCAGCTAGATGGGAACTCCTTTTTTTTTTTAACTTCTGCTGCTGTCAGAGGCAAATTTAGCCACAGGTGCCAGGCAGTAATCATTAATGCCCTACCATGCATGTGTGTGGACTGCTGCAGAGGTCCTGGGATAGGTCCTGTCCTTCAGAAGTGGTACATTTAGTTCCACCTAGGAGTCACTGAACATGAACATCTAGAAGGCACTGTCAGAGCAAATGAAGCAGAAAAGGTGCTCCCAAAAATCAATGGACACAAATACCTCCCCTCTGCTTTCTGTAAAGAAGCCAGTTCCTCCTGTGTATACACCTGGTAGAGCAGCTCTGCGCAGAGAAACATCTCAATCTTCCATGGCAACAAGCCCAGAAGCTGATCTGCCAGCCCCAACCTGATTAACTACTAGCAGGCAGTAAGTGGGGGTAGACAGCTTCCCAATGAGCAAGAACAATCTATTTCTTCTGCACTGTGGACAAGTTTCACACTGCTGCTCTGGTGCTGCAACTCTTAGGTGAATTCTAGGAAACAAATTTCTAGGAAGCGTCCTTTGCCTTCCTGACAATCTGCAAGGAGGCCCAGCCATTTGAGTTTTGCTTCAGTACCTATCCCAGGAGCCCTGCTAGCTGGCCAAATCCTCAGGCCTGTCTCATACCATGTGAAGTGAGTCCAGAAAAATAGCTCTTCAGTCTCCACCTTCCTGCTCCTTCTCCATTAAGCATATTCCCATGCCCTCAGAAGCCCTATGAAACTACACTGACAAACACCTCTGCCTGCATGCCTGCCAATGCATGTATACTCTGATAGACCTGCTCACAGCACTCAGCAGCATCTCTTACACTGGCCTGTTAGCAGGTCAAAAGTGGCACTAGCAAAATCATTAGGTCAGAAGAATAATAGAAGTTGTTAGTTTGAAGTCTGATCTCCAGATTCCTGTAGTTTCTGGTAGGCATCTTAGAATTCGCCATTAGAAAAACCACTTCAAAATAGCTTCATGGAATACTGAAGGATTTATTCATACAGATGTAGAGCTGTAGAGACTATCTGATTAACAAAAAAGCACCCTGACTGTGAAAAAAAAAGGCAGTATGGGTGTACTTCTGTTTAATGTATTTTATTTTAACAATTGCACTTTCAATAAATGAACAAACTAATCCAACGGAACAAACCCCAGGTATACCCAGGAAATTCCCACTGATGTCCCACATGGCATACCCACTCTTTGCATGTTTTGTGTCTATTGTTTAGTAAAAAAAGACTTCTAATTTTGTACACTTTATTCCTCAGCCTTTTCCACGTTAGAGTAGCCCTACAAAAACTTTGTTTCTTTCTCTCTTCTGTAGAGAGAAAAGATTTTATGTTAAAAATCAAAACAGCCCTTCTCCTATATTGTTTGTTTGGGTTTTTTTAATTGTGTATATTCTGGCATCTTGAATTTTACTAAAGCAAATTCAGATACACCTTATCTCTGAGGGAAAGATGTAGTTACTGATACATATCATAGAATATGCTTTGGTATGTGTTCCTAGCTAAATATATAAGAAAAGACAACTACCAACTCAGCAACATCTCCTGAAAAATTAACATTCTCAATTCAGTGACATTTTTCGTTACACATCTTCATTTGGCTTACTACGCTATGCATGAAAGCATTAGATCTAGAATCATTAGTAACAGTTACTAAACTTCAGCTTTTACCTCCTGTTTCTAGTGTGGGGTTTTTTCAACATAATTCTGACTGTGTTATCAAGTATAAAGCATACAATTCATAAAAATATTAAATAGACATTCATATAAATCAAAACCTTTTTTTTCCTCCCAGATTCACCCATTTCCTCTATTTAGGATTACAGTTATGTCTTAAAGGCTTGAAAATCTTGTACTGTGTGTTAGTATAAATTAACTAGTGATGCTCTAAATAAGCCTTTTTGATGACATTTGGGAAAGTCCTGGAGATAGAAAAACTTGTATTTTCTACTTTTTCCTTCCAGGTGTAAATCAAACTGATGTCTTCATACTCTGCCTTTCAGAAGTGTAACTTATACCCGTTACATTTCATCTCCAGATATGATGCTCTGACTCCTAGTTTCATGTAATTTAAACTATGTAATATGCATGCTCATGAACTAAAAGATAGCTGTTGCTTTTTTCAAAGGAAATAAACACCAGGGTATATGTTATTGTTATCAAAGAGAGTTTTGCTGAATTATTCCTTTGACTACTGTTTGAACTTTCAATTTTAAATCTCAGTAACTCAAGTACGAACAAATGGATTAAAAAAATGCTTTTCTGACCAAAGTTTCATTTATTCCAGTGTCCTATCTGCTAGCACATACACAGGGAAAAGTATTACAAGAAAAGCACATTTCAGTATTTCTTTGGAGTACTCTCCCACCTTTCATAATTTCTGGCCCTGGGGCTACCTTACTTGTTTTTTTCACCTATATTGTATGTACTAATATGGTATTATTATTAGAATCAAATATAATTTAATAATATATAGTACATATATAATTATGTATATTATATATAGTATACTTTTCATTATTAGGCTAACACCTTTCTTAGTTTGTCCTGGGTTCAGCAGTAGCAGTCATTTTTTCTCCTTCTTAGTAGGTGGTGCAGTGCTGTGTTTCTAACTTTCAGTCTGGGAACAGTACTGATAATACCA
>WYDI02028309.1:0-15387 GCA_009867235.2 Psittacus erithacus | reverse complement strand
ATCCAAGTACTAACCGAGCCCGACCCTGCTTAGCTTCCGAGATCAGACGAGATCGGGCGTTTTCAGGGTGGTGTGGCTGTAGGCACTGCAATAAATTTCCAGTGGTATATTTGATGATGACAGTGAGAACTTGCTATTTGTCTTCCACTGTGTTCTCTAATCCCGAGGCAAGCCTAGCAATGCATGAGTTAATCAAGAAAGCCCAGATAATCAGCACTTCATTACAAAATACTCACAGGCTCTGCACTTGGGAAACATTCTGCAAACTGATTTGAAAATCATTTTGAATGATGAGCATATCTGAGGATGTTGCAATCAGCCTGCACACATTTCTGAACCAAAGAAAGAAGTGAAAGGCAGCCATTCATACATGATGGATTAAACAAGGAAAGTGTCAAGATCTAATTTGCTCAGTAATGTATATGTCTGTAAACCCTTATGTATGCCTCCACTGCTGACCTTATGCCCAGACAGGCTTGTGATGGTAGATTAAATTTGGGCCATTTTTTCCTGTCCTTGAGGAAGGTATGTTTAATCTGCTTTTTGAATCACCTCTTGTATTGATAAAACTTCATGGCCATGAGAGAGAGGGATAGGTGAGGGCAAGGCACTTTGAGTTGACCTTCCTGCCTCTAGAGCAGTTGAGGCCCTTTGCTTTCTCAGCTCTTACTCTTACCCATCCATTCACCCACCTATGAGGTGTTTTCATAAGGTGGCACAAATGTATGTATAAATGTGAGGCCAAGGGTTGCTCCTTGAACTTGTGGTTCACCCTCCTTGCAGTGACATTGTGGGCTAAATTACATAGGTGCTGATAATCCCCTGCCTGTCTTCCCACAACTCCTTTTGTACCCAGAAGGACAGGCAAGTTCATTGGGAAAGTGGTATGGGGCAAAAATTCTCTTTATGGCTGTAGAAAGAAGAGCAGACCAGTCCAAGTGCTACCAAGAACTGCCATTCTTGGAGAGGGCACAGTGAGTGAGATGTGGAAATTACTCTCATTGACACTGGTCTCGTCCAGGAGCTCAGAACTTGGATGGCCTCTTGACCCTGCAGTGAAGATCCTTACAGACACAGGCATTATCTGCTTGATGACCCTACTTCTCTGGGCAGAAGGGCCTGCAGTAGGTGCCTTTGGTGGTCGCCCTTTCTGAGTAGGAGAGACCATCTGATTCCTGATGCCTACCCAAGGTGCTTGGGTAAGAAGTGTCATTCTTTCCTCTTCTGCCCTCCTTTTGAGGCTAGTGACCGATGTGTATACAGCTCCAGGTAGTAACTCTGGTCCCAGGGGTACTGAGTGGTCTTCTGGTGGCATCTTCATCTTCACGCTGACATGTGGACACTGCAGATGAACAATTAGGGGCAAAAACCTGGGTGACATTGATCTCTCACTGCTCTTTTGCTTATAATCCCCAGATTCCCAGCTGCCATTTGTCACATCTCTCTCTATATAGCAATCTTTTAAAGAAAACATTCAGGTTAAAAAAAACAAGATCAAGATGAAAACCTTTTTGTAACTAGCACTCCCACAGAGACGTAAGAGCAAAAGAAGAAAGGCCAAGACAAAATATCTGCAAGTGGTGGTGGGGAGATGGAGGAGGGAGTCACTTGCCTACATTTCTATTACCAAGCAACCAGGAAAAACCCATATGATATATCACTTGTTTAAGGGATTTGGGCTTTTCAGCTTTTTTGTTTTGCTTTGGGTCTAAAGACTGGAAATCAGCAGCACATTTGCAGGAAACTTGAAAGCTGTGACACAGACCTATAAAGGAATAGCTAGTTTAGGAAGAGATTTTTAAAAAATCCTGTGAAAAAAGTAAAGAAAATTATCTACTGGGCAAAAGAAAAGAGATGAATATACAAAGAATGGAAATTGTCCAGGAACAGGCAGACAATTCTTTGAGTTAATCATCTACAAAATCATCTACTAATATAATCCAGATTTCTCACACATCAAACAGTGTTGGCAAGTGACATTCCAGCTCATATAGCTCAGAAAAACCCCAGATTGCAATCACTGTAAGAGGAAGAGTTGCCTCTTACCAAGATTGTGATTGACCTCCTCTACTTCTTTCTCTCTGTTTTTCATTAGTAGATAGTGTGTGTGAAGAGAGCAAATCATCTGCATATACTCAATAGTAGATGTAAAGGTTTTCTTTTCATAGGGTGTTGTGCCAGTGCATAATTTGTACAGCATGACATGCTTTATTTATTACTCCTGAAGCTCAGACCCTGAACATATATTAGTAGGTTTCTTTTGCATATCTGTACAGCATAAAAAGATTAAATAGATTTATTTAGGACATATCTCTTTTCTGAACTATTCTTCAACCTTTCAAAATGACAGAGACTCTGCAGACAGTATTTACTAGAGAGTATTTTTCAGGCTCTACAGTCTGTCGGATCTTTTTTGCCCCAGATCTTTTTTGCCCCGAAGTGTAACTTGAGTCATTGATTACACCTTTGTCATTTCTAGTATAGACAAGGGGCAGTTTACATCTCCATCTTTGCAATTGTTATTATGTACTTCACCAACTGAACTTTATTTTCTTCCTTTTTTTTTTTTTTTATTCCCTCACAGGTCAAATTTTCTATCTACCTGATTGTTCTCATTGCTTGCCTTGATTGGGACTAATTTCTTGAAGAGTGGGACCTGTTGCAAGACACAGCTGAGCTGCCCAATTAAGGACATTTCAAAGAGGAGGAGATACTACTCCTTCCTTTTTGCAGCTTATGTGCTTGTTTCACATCCTCAATATAGTGTTTGCCCACTTCTCAACGCTGACATTTTTTTCTGATATACATCTGTTGTCCATGATCAGCTATAAATTATATCTTTAAACTGCAGAATGTGAAGGAAGGGCTGACTACCATGAAGAGTAACCCTCACAGCTTACTTGGAGAACTTGGCACAGTAAGCATGCAGACTTGCAGAGTACATTGTGATCTTGAATGTCAGATGTGTGGTAGGAGAGAAAGGCGACGAAACAAAACAATGTTCAGATTTGTTCTGCCTTGGATTATGCTACTTTGAGTTATTAAAGCTACTTGTAGTGAAAATTTTGAAATAAAGTAAGGTAGGTTCAAAAATTAACCCATGATTCTTGTTTCAGTGGTTATTTAAAGGGATATGAAAGCAGACAAAATCAATGGCAATAGAAGTGTTTTTTCCAGGACTCTTTAAATATGAATCCATCAAATGAGTAGCTCTGATCTCTGTAAAGCCTGAGAATTGCTTGCTATTTCTGTCTCACACTCCTCCTTGCACTTCCATTTCTTTTGCCTTCTGCTCTCCTCCAGCGCAGCTCCCCAGATACTCTTGCCTGTACTGTGCCATCACTTCGTGATCTTGCTACTGTGAATACCAATTTCCAGTAAACACCTTAGCTGCTTTTGTGCTATGTCTCCTGCACCTATACTTCTTCTCTAGTCAGGCTTTTTCATCTCCTGCAGGCCAGCCATACTGCTGACATAAAGTCAGCTGTTCAAGATGCTCCCGAACTTGCTCTCACGCAGCTGCAAGTCCCTCTGCCCAACTTCTACTGCCTTTGAGGCCATGATATCATCTGCCACGCTACCTGCCATGTCTGACATCTGGATTTTCTTCCTTTGCTCCTAGGCTGGAAGAAATCACTGTGTCCATGCGCTTTCCCTTGCCACATATTCATTCTCCTTCAAAGCAAAAACACTGGGTAACAACAAGCTAAATAAGATGCAAATTTGGTGGCAAGCTCTTCTTTTGCAATGTATATAACACTAAGATCTTGGGGTGGAGAATAGGAACTCTAGCTGTGGCATCATTCTTCTTAGAAGCCTGAACACAAGAGTAAAGAAAACCTTTTCTGACTCAATGTCTCTTGTGAAAATCTCTCCAAACAGTAGTACTTGCCTACAAGTTTTACTCCTGCAAACAAACAAAACACTGCCTAAGTGTCAGTAACCTCATATCTGAGGACCTGAAACTAGGAACAGGACTGGCCAGCACACACTATAAATGATGTCCCTGGAAAACAAGAAAAATGCTCAAAGACAAAACAACTCAGAAAACTGATTTTTAAGCACTCCTGGAAACTCCAAAGATGAAAAAGTAAAAAGCTGGCAAGTAGGCTAGTAAGAAGGATTCAGTACTTTGGATACATCACAAAAAATATAAAAAAATAGAGACATGGGTGCACTGACAGTGAATGCAGTTATTCACACCCCAGAGGCTGTTTGCACATATATATTCCTTAAGAGGGTACAGAGGCAGCTTGCCACAAAGTTAGTTGCCACTCAACAGCTGTGTCTTTCCTGATATAGATTAAGTAATCTGGAACAGGGGAGAGTCTGATTCACAAAAAGTCTGATTAATTTGAATTTTGTATGGCAGGGACTGTTAAAAACATTCATGACAAAACACCATTATCAATCTCCATTATGATGGTAGTTACAGGGTTAAAAAGTGATTGTGCAGTCTAGAAGTATAACAAGACCCTACTGAAGAATAGAGAACTAGTGAAAAATATTTGTAAGTGTATGACTATGTCACATACAAGTCATGAAATGTGCACCATAAACTGCGTAGGTTTCAGGCACAGCATATTCAGTAAACCCCAATCAGCACCTGGATGATAAAACTGAAAACATATTGAGACCTTTGTCAGACAACATATTGTGTTCAGACTTATACAGCCTGCATAATTGTTGCTTTACATATATGAGGCTCAAAATGGCAGACAGCATGGTGTCCTGGATGACAGCATGGTGTCCTGGATGACAGCATGTATAACAAAAGCTCACGATGTAGCTATTTTTGCACTAAAAGTCTTAATCAAAATACTGACTGATCAACAGTACGCGGACCATTCAATGTCTTCCAGTAATTTTTGTGTTGTGCATTCTAAAGACTTTTTGGGAAGAACAAACCAATTATTTTTAACCAGGTTATGTCTCATTTTCCTGCTGTTGACAGCAAATCAAAAACTGAACACTTAAATTAAAATTTAGGAAAAGACTAATGAGGTTACTGCACATTTTTGGTGATTAATGGCTTTATGGTTTCCCCACCCCTGTAGTATCACAAATTAATATTACAAAGAGAAAACACACACAAAAAATATATGTTAATTACCGAGTAGACTAAAGCAGCATACTATTAACATATGTAAACAAGGTTTGCACAAGCCATCTCAAATCTGGCCAGGATTATTAGCTAAAATGTAGTATTACACAAATGTGGAACTATTGCAACTGTTTTCATGCATTTACGTAGCACTTTGAACAAATGAGTCCTCCTCAAATCAGGAATACTGAGCAGGGATAACTGATTGGAGCAGCAGCACTTTATAAATTACCCCACTCAACGTTAACGTGAATAGAGGAAAATTTACCCGAGTTTATTTCTGTTATTTTGTTGCCATCAACAAATTATCATTCCATATTTGAGGCACATATGATAATACTTACTTTTATTTAGCTTGTTTCTTCTGTCTAGCCTAATCAGTGGTTTCATTGTTTCTTCATGTACAAAAAGACACCGTTTTTCTCCATTTCCTGTCTTTTTGAACTGCTGCATTCTGCTCCTTGGTGAAAAAAAAAAACAAAGCCCAAAACCGAACAATCCAAATTTTCGGCTATATTAGGCCTTCTACTTTGTCTCTTTAATCAGCTTGCTCCTGACATTTCATCATTCTTGCCAGTCAGAGTCTAGATGCTTTGAACAGTATTACTGGCATGCAGCCATCTCTCAACTGCTTCACAAACATTTCCATTCATTTTTCTGTCTTCCCATTTTCTGCAGGGCTTCCTATTCCACAGCTTCATTTTATGACCGAGACATCAAATAACGAAAAGGCAAACCAGGCGTGTTTGTTACAGAAATTAAACACAAAAATGACCAATTTTCTCATTCTCCCTTTGCAAATGCATTTCAGAGATTGCTTTAATATTTCCACAGGCAAAAAAGGCACTTGCAGTTCTAAGTGTTTCTATTTTTACCTTAAAGTGGGGTTTTTTGTTCAAAGAAAATGTATTTGATATTTTACAACTGTGAAAAATTAAGTTCACTCCAATAAAATGATAGTGCGTCTCACAAAGTCAGGTAGCACGTTTGCAGTAAAAGCCTCAAAGAACAAAAAGCGCCTCTGGAGCCACAGGTATAATACAGGTGCAAGTGTTTGGAATTCAACTGTGTTTGGTGTAACTCACAGTAAGAGTGCATATATACGAAGAAAATTGCTTTATCAGGCACAATGCAACAGACAAAGGTATTAATAAGTGGTCTCTCTTCACAGCCTTACTGGTGTTAATTTCTAATACAATTAATGTGGTTTTATCAGAGGGGTCCCATGCTGGCATATGCAAGACAGTTGGGATCTGCATTTCAGTTCACGATTACTGAAATCAAAAGGGTTTGCATCTTTTTGCATTAGCTTATTTGGGATCTTTTCTGTGCTCCATAGGTTAATAGATATCATTTCCCAAGGCACAGATTTGTCAATCAGGAACTTCTTCATCACCCAGAGAACGTTTCCCAGCAACATTTCTTTTTAAAAGTATGAATAAGTGATATAATATTAGCTAAAACCTACTTTTTTCACTTTTCTGAGAAACTGTAATACTGCAGAAAACTTAATAACAATGTGCTTTGGAAATTAAAGTATTTCTTATAGACTGCTTAGCAAAGCTGCCCAGCTTCAGCTAACATTAGCCAAAAGGACACTTTTATTTCTGACTGACTTGCACAATCAGACACTCCAACTCATCACCACTTGAACTAATTTTTTAACATTATAGTTTTCTTTTTATCCTTCTTTCAGCTTAATTAAAAGCATCTGCTTCTTTCTTTGTTCATAGCAGATTGCTCTGTATTTTTGATCTGTTGATAATTTAGTGTAACAGCATGGGCGCACAGAGAAGCAAACCCAGGAAAACTGTATATGACCTAGTCAGTGAAAAGAATTTTTTAGACTAAGACTTTCCTTTATGACTTTTCAGTCCTGGCCTCACTGGAGGTTATGATTGAGGTGGAACCATGGAAGCGCTGTACGAGCGGTTGGGAGCCAACTTTCAAGTAAAGAGGGAGAAGACAATTTATCACACATAGTAGAGGTCCTGCCCAAAGCCAGAGGATTGGTAGGCCTGGGAATGAAAACTTCAGAGAATCACTCTACAGTTAATAACCAGTAATAATGCAGAAAAAGGAGAGGCTGGGATTTGCCAGCTTAGGGATAGAAACATAAAAGGCTGTGTAAGGGTGCTTTGAGGCCATCCTAAGCTACAGTTGAGATAGGAAAGTATATATAGCCTATTTCGAGACCTGTTTTCTCAAGAAATAATACTTGGAGACAGTTGGCTGATTTTAATAACTCTTGTAATTACACCTGGAGGGAATAGAATTGCCAGCACTGAAAATAACTTAGCCTTGCCAAGGTAATCACTATTAGCACTGCTCTGTATGTTAGTCAATCTGGTGACTTTGCACTGAAGCACCTGATGGTGAGAGGGGTATGGTCTGATGAGAGCTGAGCTCAGGTGCTAGTCTGTAATGCCTGCAGAACAGACTGGACCATGATGCCTGTGTGTCCCTATCATAGCCGTGTAGACAGTTGCAATTTGATGGCCAGATTACCCAGACATTACTCCTAAATTGCCTTTACTTGCCAGGACTGAGGCATAGTGAAAAGTCTGGCATGCTTCCTGACTTGTTTCAGCATGTCAGGAGGATTTTTGCACCTTGGGCACCCTACACAGCCACAGCTGCAGTAGATGACATTTGTATCCATCCAAGGGATGGATCTAAGCATCACAGGGCAGGGTAGGAAATGCTGGGGTTGCTACTACTCTTAACAGAGATATAAAAAACTTACACAGGGGAAGTTTAGGTTGGATATAAGGAGGAAGTTCTTTACTGTAAGGGTGGTGAGGCACTAGAATAGGTTGTCCAAGGAAGTTGTGAATGCTCCATCTCTGGCAGCATTCAAGGCCAGGTTGGACAGAGCCTTGGGTGACAGGGTTTAGTGTGAGGTGTCCTTGTCCATGGCAGGGGGGGTTGGAACTGCATGATCTTAAGGTCCTTTCCAACCCTAACTATTCTATGATTCTGTGATCCTAATTTGTCTTTAGATAGGCACTTGGTGGGCACTGAGGCTTGACTATATTTGCCTGAATTTTCTCATTCAGGTTTGTCAAATGTCATCTCTATCCTGCGCCTAACCACACACTTGCATCATCATCATGTTGTATCAACACAATGTAGTTTCTTCTTGTTACTCAGAGCAAAGGTATGCACAAAATGTGCTGAGATGGACAGTATAAGGCTTTTCTATGAAAGCCTCTGAGTGATTCCTCTGCTCACTATCAGCCACGTGAAACTCCAGTAAGGCATTGCTAGGCATGTGCCACATCCAAGGTCACCTGTAGTATCTCCACACCATGGGAAGAGATAAGGCTAAATCTGCACTAACAGTTATAGAAACAAATCCCTCCTTCTCCTTCCCTGGTGTTGTGGATCTCAGCTTGGAAAAAGGCTGGTGCCCAGATGGAATAGAGATTTGTTAGAACTGTGGCTAAATAAGGATTGGCCTGTTCTTGAAAAAGTTAGACAAATAAGGAATATGACTGACTTCATAACTGTAACAGATACTTCTTGTTACAGGGCTTTGTCCATAGGCATTAAGTAGCATTTTAACTAAAGCCAATAAGCTGTGCAATTACAGTAATTTAACTGCCTCAGTACTTGGGAGCAGCAGGTTCTCACTAGAGTGGAACTCTGACTGACTTGCTTCCTTTTGCAGAATTCAGTTTCATCAGAGACAAACACGTTCTGAAACTTTCAGCTTTGAAGGAAAAATTTCCAGGACTATTTCTCAGAACAAATCATTCCAATTCAAAAAATTTAAATCAGCTTTTACATAGGGTCATTTACCTAGACTTTAGCAAAGCCTTTGCTACCATTTTCCACAGCATTCTCCTGGAGAATGGCTTGGTCAGGTATACTCTTCTCTGGGTAAAAAATGACTGAATGACCAGGCCCAAAGAGTGGTGGTCAAAGGAGTTAAATTCAGTTAGCAACCAGTCACAAGGGGTGCTCCTCAAGGCTCAGCACTGTGGCCAGTTCTTTCTTCATAGAAAGGGCTGTCAAGGATTGGAACAGGTTGCTGAAGGAAGTGGTTGAGTCACCATCTCTTGAGGTATTTAAAAGATGTGTAGATGTGGTATTTAGGGACATGGGGCTGTGCTAGGTCAATGGTTGGACTCAATGATATCCTTTTTCCAATTGAAACAATTGTATGATTCTATGACTATAATTTCAAAGATATTAAAAAATATTAGCATGTTGTTCCTGCAGAATGTTACTAAAATGCGAGTTTTAAGAAGCTGAAACTGAACACTGTTCCCCTGAAATGGATAAGGTTTTTGCATACATTTCCTTCATGGAAGATTTCAAATTTTTTGAAGGGAAGATGTGTTTCTAATTCAGGAATAAAGAAACATTTCAGGATTTCAATTTTCTCTATGCATCAGGCTTCCTAGTCTTGCAAGAACATGTATCTCAGATGGTGAAGCACAGAAGTGCACTTAAATGAAATGGGATCCACAAGACAGTCCTGTTCTGATGTAGCTGCTTGATACTGTACAAGAAAGACAGCTGGCATGACCCCTGCTTTACCAGCTATCTAGGTTTTCTTCTGCTCAGTAATTCCCTGTTGAGCTATATCTGACAAAGCAGATCTGCATGCAACCTGTGATGGCTGTTGGTGCAAAGATAATCTTAAGGAAGAAGAATGGCTTGAATGAGAGCATCTTGGTCGATAAATTGTAGCAACCTGAGCAGCACATATATTGTGCATTGCAGACTAGAATTGATTCCAGATTCCCCTAAGAATCACAAAGATAAAGTTATATATGATTCTTTTGTGCCAAGAACTGCGTAACAAAGCACATCTAAGTCAATATTTCTAAGCCCAAGACAACAATGTCATGTGAAACAAGGAAAAACATATCTGCCTGAGCTATCAAATGACACTGCAGATATTGAAGTGTAAGCCTGATGAAGCTTTTCACTGGGAAGTTTCGTACTTGCAACAACTCTAAAGAAGTGAATTCATGAAGGTGTTCTCAGAAAAGAAGTAGGCTGTGATCCTAATTTTTCCTCTACCTAGGTGCTATACAAACAGTGACAATGCCTATGTAATGATTATCAAGCAGGAACTAGAGCTCTATGAGTCTTTGTTCAAAAATCAGGTTGGACTAACAATCCCTTCAATAACATTTCATTTATTTTACATTCAAGATGTTGTTTGAGCAGGAGGCTGCAATTAATGACTGTATTACTAGGCTTAGCACAAACAGGGTACGTGTACTCTCCTCTCATTTGCAGAGCATCTGGTAGCAAAATTAACTGACCTTCTGTGATTCCTATGCATAGTCAGAGAGTGCAGTACCAGACTGTCATTTCCCTTATGCCTTCTGAAAGCCAGGCAGACCTACTTATTTGTAGTCATTAGCTTTTCTTTAAAAGGCAAAGGGTGACACTGAGATGACATTCACAGTATTCAATACTTGATTATCAGATTTCTGCAAACTTCAGATTAAGTTTAATGTGTAAAACATTATTAAAGCTTAGAAAGAATTTAATACGTCAAGAGTATTCTTTTTTCTTGCAGACGTGTCTTTCAAGCAGGAATATAGCATGAGAAGACATTATTCTTCTGTGAGAATCTGAGATTGTTTCCCAGCAGCAACCACAGAATAAAGTAGACAGTAGATCTTTAGCCATTCCTAAAGCAATGTCGTCATCTAAAATTTTAACCAAAACAACAAATATTCCATAGACCAAACACTTTATCTACAGTTGCTCTGAAGAGTGAAGTCCTGATTCCCCTGAAATCTCCTTTGGGAAATCATCAAATAGGTTTTCTTTTAATTCTTATTTAATAATATATATGTATATCAGTCAGGTAAGCCAAAGATCCCGAGTCACTCTATTCACATAAAACCATGGAATAACTGGAGAACTGATTTTCATTAGAGCTGGTGAAGTGCATTACTATGAAAAAGAACAATAAAATAAGCCTGGATTCCAGCAACTGCATTAAAATACATCACTGATTCATTTACAGGGCAAGTAGCATCCACAGGCTTGTTCCTGAGAGCACTAGGCAAACTCAAGAGTTTCAGCCTCCAGCCCAAGACACAGAAGAAACTGATGTATCACTGGGAAGAGCTTATTTGAGCACAGACAACAGCCAGGAAAGATTTCCAAGTGAAGATTAAATTTTCAAAGCTTAAATGTTTGCTGTGTGCAATCACTTGACTTTGTAGCTGTCAAAAAAATTATCTGTTTTTCTGTTATTTCTGGAAGACAAACAAACCTCTGGACTGTTAACTTTTGTGGTCCACTGGCCTTGAGATGTCAACTTTTCATTTGTCCCAAACATCTGTTTATATTCTTTCCTGAAAAAGAAGATATATATTTGTCGCTTTCACTGAAGTACAGGCCCTCAATTTGGCCCTCATTCTCCTAGTGATGCTAGCATGGATCCAGTTTTCCTTAGCTCCCCTGGATGCAACACATTTTCATCAGTGTAGAACTGGTAAAACTGAGAACAGAGGAAAACCTCTGCTCTTTCAGAGTGAAAGAAAATCAGATGAAAGATTTCTAGATCAGAAGTCTGCCTGCAGCCCCATTGCTAAAATCAGAATACAGCATCTTCCAAAATTTGAGTTAAATAATGACCAGTTTTTAAGGAACCCTTTTTGCATCCCTCTAGATTTCTGAGAGTGTAAGTTCCATCTGTTTCACATTTCCAAAGTTTGCTGATTTGCTGGGAGGGAGCATTTAGGTATAGCTTTCTTTTTGTTGTGTTTTAGTTTGGTTTGGTTCTGTTTCTCTGGGGTTTTTGTTCTTTCCTGTTCTTTTTGTTTCTTCTTGTCTTTCCTTCTTCCTTCTTAAATAGGAAAGGTATGAGTTTAATACAATTTCTTGATTTAAGCACCTGATATTTTTAGAAAGATGTTTACGCTTTGAAACTCGAGCAAAATAGTAGCAGGCAGCCCTACTATTAGTGGTAGTATGGAAGAAATGAATACCAAGCCAACATCAGAAACAAAATGGGGCAGAGGAGGTTGGGGAGGACCAAATTGTAGGAGGGAGTGGCACGATCAGATCTCAGTGACAGAAAAAGAGACTGCAATTATTTTGAAACTTCTCAGGGCCTTTCTCTGAGGCCAAATGTCACAGAAGAGCCTGCATTGGTATTAAACTCTTCCTCTCCAAAACAGGGCAGCAATACGCATATTGTCTGTTGTGGATAGTCCCTGGCTTGTGCTATTTCCTGAACCACACCTGGCAGAACTTTGAAATCCTTGAATTGTTTGTGAGCTGTGGTTTACTCAGGCCAGCCTGTGCAAGGGACTGCTGTAAAGAATTAACAACACAGACACCCAAGTTTCTGGATCCATGTCATTTTTTGATATTGGCGAAGCAGTAGTTTTTGGGCAAAGGAGGCATCTGAGGGCAATGACCATATTCCTGTCTCTATCTACTAATACATGTCCACCAAGATTAAGGGGGGAGGCAAGTGACAGATGAGGAGGTGTTTAGTGCTTAATACCAAGTCTGGACCCCCATTATGCATTAAACTTTTCCAGAGGATAATTTTGAAATTGATAATGTCCTTTCAGAAGATCATTACAAAATGGGAGGTGCAAAGTCTGATATCCTCTCGTTCCGTATCAATGGGATTACTAGTCACTAAGGTTGAATACATCTAATCAGCAAGCAATGACGCAGCCATCACAGCTGTACTCCCTCAGATGGACTGACAAATCACTTCTAAGAAACTTGCCAGACATTGCAGGAAGTGTGGTAGTAATAACCACTGAGGTTTGGAAAGAGACTCACAGTGGCGGGAGGAAGGACATACTGGAGGCTACTGCCCTGAGCAGGGGAGCAAGCCTGTGGTTTCATGATACAGCAGTTCTAGAATCATTTGGGGTAGGTTTTTAAAGCTCATTGTGCTTAGTGCAAGCTGTTGTCTGAGTGTGATGACGAGACAGCACACCATGTCAGGAACTGGGCAGCAGAGAAGGCAAGAGTGCTTGGAGCTGCTATGGCTGCCAAGCACCCTGAACTGTGAAACCACAGCTGCAGCTTGCTGGAAGGCAAAGACCTCTGCAGTCCTCCCAGTTGTCCAAGCAAATGAGTTTAAAAGTTTGCTTTGACCAAATGATAGTCTGCAAAACCAACATGCCTTGAGGTGAAACAAATTGTGCAACTGCTGTCCCCAGCTCTGAGGGCTGCACAGAGGAGACAAGGCAAACCTTGGCTATCGAGAGGCTGTGCTGGCTGCAGTCCTCACCAGCAGCCATCCAAGCAAGTCATTCTGCCTGTCAATGGGGATTCGCCTCTGTTCTCTCCATGGCCACCTTCTTCATGTTACCCTTTTCCTTGCCATCACATTGTCTGTTTCCTTGACCTGTATGCAGAGCTGCTCAACATCAGGCAACAGGTCATTCCTGAGCCTCTGACATGTCCTGCCTTGTGCTAGCAATCTGTACCTTTTAATGCACTCTGCATTAGTATGACTACTTGTCTTATCTCTCTCCTAGAGATAAGATGGTAATACTTTATGTGGGCAGATTTTAAGTAGCATCTTTCAAAAGAGCACTTTTAGCTGCAACCACATGGGGTTTTAACTAAGAGTTGGACCTTCAGGCAGCCAACTCTAGATTTATTTTTTAAAGTCTTTTGAGATGAAATGACTGTCCTGGGTTCAGCAGTAGCAGCTGAACCCAGGACAGACTCAAAATGGAAAAGGCACATGGGCCAAAAGACTAAATGTCGTCAATATGGACTTCCAAGCAAGCCTAGTTGATAGAAAGGGAACTGTGCTACAGAAATGTTGGAAAATAAGAGCTCGGCAATTGTGAAATGACCATGAAATGAACAAAACTCTTTGCAGCTCTGGCAACATCCTTCTGGAATCATATGCAGGACAAAAGACTACTCTGTGAAACCTATTATCAGATCTACCTCCCTCACTTAGGCAAGCAAGCTTGTCTAACCCCAGCTACTGCTGGGACTTCCAAGAACACTGAGATAAAATCCAAGACAGCCTTGCTTAAAAATAAGCTGAATGTATCTGTACAGCAACTGACAAGTAAGTGGCTTTGAGAATGGTTATAGACACATAAAACTGACTATTTACCTCTCTTTGTTACTCAGAGTACTGTGTTCAGCCTTAGCCACACACATACAGGAGAGATGCTCACAAGATAGAGCAAGTTCAGTGACTGGAGCACACCATGTTTTGGGAGAGGCTGAGGGATGTGGGCTTGCTTGATCTGGCAAGGAAAAGGTTAAGGAGAAAATTAAAGAGAGATCTAGCTGATGTTTGCAACTAAAAGGATGTTATACAGAAGACAGAGCCAAGATCTCCTCAGAGATGCACAGCAAAGGAAGGGGAGCCTTAGTCACATGCTGGAATATGAGCTATTCTGACTATCTGTATGGAGAACCATCTTCACACGGAGAACAGATAAGCATTGGGTCATGTTGCTTTGAGAGACAGTGGAATTTTCACCCTTGGAGATTTTCAACACACTGGTGGGGAAGACCCTAAGCAATTGCTGTAAATTGAAGTTGGCCCTGCTTTGAGTAGCAGTTAAACTAGGTGACCTTTGAGGTCACTTCTAACCTTAATTATTCTGTGACTTTAAGTCTCCACTCTACTGACTACTTAGCCACTCTGCAGATACCAAGATGTTGATCACTTTTCAAAGCTGTGCGACCATTCCACTTTCCTGTGCACACCAGCCTTTCTCAGCACTCCTCACACTACCCACTCCTGTGGACTGGACTGCACATTTCCAAATCAGAGAGCCACGTTCAACAGAAAGCAATCTCCTTTGCCTTTGAGTTCAGGGCATGGGCTGAAGTTGTGGCTGCAGGCTTGGTGGCTACTGGAATGGCCACATGAAGCAGCCACCACAGGCTTGATAGCAAGCTGTTCTGTTTATGCTGGTGCTGGGAGGGGATGGGGTGTGCACAGCAGCAGAGGAAATGCTCCTGTGATTTCAGGGAACTCACAGAAGCTAATTGAAAGCTTTCAAAGCAGGTTCCTCAGCTAGGTGGCTTGCCTCCCTCCTTTCCCTGCGCATGCAGTGAAGGACAGTGGGCACCTCTGTGATGGCTGAGAGGAAACATGGGATGAGAATGTTCATACCTTGGGCATCTTAGCTGCATGCTTGGGGTTTCATGGGCTCATTCAAGGCCTGGTATGCCTTAGCTGGCAGCTGGAGAGCAGCTATGTAATCATACCCCTTTGTCGTGGTTTAAGGCCTGCCACGCAGCCCACTCACTGCCCCCCCACCTCCTCCCTCGGCTCCCGGAGGGATGGG
>WYDI02028308.1:0-164544 GCA_009867235.2 Psittacus erithacus | reverse complement strand
ATACTTTATGGTCATTACAAGACCCCTTTCTATCAAAATAGCATGAGACTTGAAAATTTAAGCAACTTTTTTTCTGTTACTTGAGTTTTTTTCCTTTAAGGAAGCAAGTAAATCTGAAATCTCTTTTCTCCCCTTACTCCCTTTTCTAACACAGTTGTCTACTGATAAACACTACCAACAGTGACAGAGACACCCACCTTTTCCTGTTGTGTATTCTTCAACAGTACTTTGGTGTATTGGTGTTTCAGCTTCATTCTGAAGTACCAGTGCTTTGTTAGCACTAAATGAATAAAATAGAACTAGATCACACAGCAGCTGTGTTGTATCTCACATATTGTGCATGAGGCTGACGCGTCCCACTCAGGCACTGCTGCTTTGCACCACTGTGGGACACGGTCCATGGCCTCTTCTTCGCCCCACCTTGGATGTGCCAACCCTCTCAGCACAGCCTCACTGCCATAGGGCCACCAACATGTGGCCCCCTCACAGCCAATAGTGTTACATGCCCCTGCCCAATGCATCGACCACACCAGGAATTTAACATTTGGAATTAATGTAAATAGAGAGGTATGGAGCAGCCACAATGTAAACAGTCAACTCCAGCTCTTTAGTGAAGGCCTTGTTCTCCTTTCCCCCAAATTTACTCTCAAAGGAAGCGCTACTTTAGAAGAGCCCAGCTTAAGTGAGAGAAGCCATGCAAGAATGCAGCAGAATGGCAGAGATTTACTGCTAGCAGCTGACAAATGACGTAGTCCCCAAACACTTGTCAGATTTTATGCAAAAATACCTGAGCTTACCACCCATCAACCATGTCACTGCCTTATTTCCACAACCTTCTAAATGCTTCTGAGGATAACCAGACCACCTCACTGCGCAAGCCTCATAAGAGTCACGCATTACCCCAGAATCAAGAGCACAAGATGCAGTGGCAAGAGAGCTAGCAACATCTTTGCTTTGACATAAAACCTGCCCACACAAAATTCAAGAGTTCCAAGCAAATTTGAACCAACAGAGTTAATACTGGTTCATGGTTTACATCAAGAGGATGAAACATTTTTCAGCCGATAAGGGAAGAGGTTCAAGCTGAATCTGTAATGAGGGTATATCTCAATGACTAAGCCAGGGTCAGAGAAGGACAAACTACAGAATTAAAGCCAAGTGTCCTGAAGCCTCAATTAGAGCCCTAACAAGCTGACCTTTGACTACCTCTACTTTGGCCACTAATCGGAGCTTCCCCTGCCTTACAAGATTTCCTCCAGAATGTCCAAAATGACATTTGTTTTTATTGGGTAAGTCTGTCTAGCTCAGCAGGTTTCTTCCTTCCATCTTTTTCCCCTATACTAAATTACCACTGATTTTTAACAATACAGCATTATACAAACTGTGTGTAACAAACAGGTAGTAGAGGAAGGTTATCAATCTGTCTAGTATAAAATTTCTAAATATATCACTTACTAGCAGTGAAAACCCCGCTCTGGTTTGTTAAAAAATGATAACATTATCTTAGTTCAATGATTACGCAAGACTGACGACATTTTATCACACAACTTTTCACTTAAGAAACAGTGAAAGGCTTTGCAGCAAGAGATTCCCGCAGATTTAGGGGGTTTTAATGTTGCAAAAATAGTAAAATGTAATGGCATCTTAGCATTCACTTTGTTAGCTCTAAAGTGCTCATCTTTGTCATCAGACTTCAACTTCCAGCCATTTCCAAAAACTTCACATTCCGTATCAAAGCAAAATGCAGTCAGCATGTCCTCTGTAGAAATGCAAAGGTCCAAGCATACTTAAAGAGTCTTCTGAAAAAGCTGTGAAGCGCAATGCTGGAAACCAGAAGTAAATTAGCATAAAACTTAAATTATTAAACCATTAAATATCATAAAAGTGTCAAACCATGGAATACATTTAACACTTACTTAAGGGAGAATCTAACCTAAATACGCTAGTGGAATACAAAGTATAAAACCCATCTAACTCTTGACTCCAAATGCTTGGAGTTTTGCGATAACCTGAGTTAAAGGAGAGTATTTTCTGTGTGGAATCACATGGCAGAAAGCATCTCTGCAGCTTCAAATCAATGTCCAGTTTGCACCATCTGCTTATCTCAAGATGAAATGATTGCTATTTGACCCCACAAGCAAACAGGAATTCCAGTCTTTACACACAGTTGAATCAGATCAGAAAGAATCTACTCACAGACTCATGATGTTGGGCAAAAGAAAACTATACATTTGCCACAAAAATTAATTTGCAAGACAGTTTAAAGTACATCTTCCACTTTATTTAACTATTACTCCAACTCAAGCTAAAGGTCATTTAAGCCCAGATTTCTGGTAAAACATAAGGAAAGAAAGAACTAGCTTTCACCGACTTGTTGGGATTTTGGACATTCAACTTCATCAGGTCTCCTGGAAAAATCCAAGCCTACATTTAACCTTCTGAAAGCATGAATATGGATATAGCAGGATTTAAACAAACCTAGCATTTTTCCAATAGTTTTTTTTTATTTATACACTTCCTTAACAACTACTTCTCCATCCAGATTAAAATAAGGATGTTCATGTTACTGTTTAGCAATTATGTCAGAACAGAAATCATCACAGCCTTAGTCACACATAATCTTTTCCAGAGGCCAATGTCTATTCACAGAACTGGAAAAGCCCAAATTCTTTATCTTTGCCCTAGACTGGAGTTCAGGGACCTTTTTTTCTGGGTATGAGCGTCTGGCTTTTGTTTATCTGAGCTGTCAAAGTGAAGTATCTGCATGGAATAACACAGGAAACTGCAGCAAAAGCAACAGTAAAGCGAATTAGTGATGTGGTATTTCTCCCCCAAACTCAGATGTAAAAAATTTCCCAGAGCAAAATTTGTTATTTCAGAGCCTACTTTAGATTCCCTTGAAAAATGTCTGTCACTGGATATTCCCCTAACACATGTAACACACTCCCTTTTCTAGCAAGTAGGGATACCATTTCTACTGTGTATGTTTTCTTGAAAACTCCTCACTAGCTCAGATTCCGAGAAAGACAGTACTCATACAGACTGTCTTTTATAGAATATTACAAAAACTGTTCCCATAAACATTTTTAGGAAGCTAACACTACCGGCAATACACTGAAACGTTTGAAAACTGGCAAACATTCTGTGATCTGAAGCTGCAAGGAAATTAAGTTCCAAAATCATAATCATATTTTACCATCAGTAATATACATTATATTATCTTTTGACTGCCTGCAGAAGCATAATTCATTTGGCTCTGGAACCTTAAACTCTGAAAAAAAAGACAAAAGAAGCAAAAGGCAGAAAGTAGCTTCCACCCCGAGCTAGCTTGCTTCATGAGGGTGTTGGGCCTCTCGCCTTTTCAGAATGACTCAAAGAATATATGTTTAAGTTTAAAAAAATATCTCAAGTCTCTATCATCAGGGCATTTAATGGTATGCCACAATATCCCACAAACCATCATCATCTTGAGTCAAGAGCACAGTCAACATGACAGCTCCCTAGGCACCTTAATTTAGCCAATGCAAGGAAAAAGCCAATTCATGCAGAGGACAGAGTATTATCAAGGACTAGTAAGAGATTGTGCGCTGCTGCAAGAACCTGTGACCTACTTCAAACACTCCTACACTGTGTTCTATAACAGAAAGAAAGTATGGAAAGAATTGTGAGCTAAAGGTATTTATGGATGTTTGTTGAACTGAGCAAAACCAGAAAATGTTGATTTTTGCTTCTGCTAGACTTCAAAGCTATCAGCCCACTGAACAGAGGTCGCTGTTCATATATTACTCAGTGGTACAATGCTTTAAATGGTTAGAAATCTATGGACAAAGCACTGGACTATTTAAAAATCAATTCATGCCTTTTTCTCCATGCATTCTTTCCCGTTTAAATCTTTGTTGCACCAAAGCTAACTTCATCAGCTAAGAAGGTGATACAAGCTAACTTCTGCAAACTTTGTACAGTCAGAAAAACCAGCATCTAGTCAAGACAAGCTCTTCATTAACTTCTGGTTTCTAAACTTACGCAGTTAAAAAGGGTATGGCTAGTACATGCAGACAAGCCCAGATTACTGAACACGCTTGTTTCAACAACTGGCTTTCATGTACCGAAGTACACTACGTCACACCAAAGAAACAAACTTCTGGGGACAAGGAAACAAAAAAGTAAGTAATTTTAAACAGTACAAGATTGTTTTTAATTATCTTTGTTGATGTTAATGACAGGAAAACATGGAAAAGAGCACTCCCAAAATGTAGACACTCAAAGCAAAGACTGTAATCAACTTGCTTAACATTTTGCATCACACAAGTAAAGATGATGACTACAATTATGCTTGGAAGACTATCTTAACTCCTCACCCAATATATATATGCCAGGTAGCACAGGTTAAAACATCTCACAAGACAAAACAGGTAGTATGAGCATAAAACATCAGGTTCTTCAGGTCACTAGCAAGCCTAACCCACCAACCAGCTGTTCCAGGGGTGAGCACAGAACCAGCCTGCGCAGCGGGCTTCCCCCAGTACACTTTACTCTCATGATTTTGAGTTCACACTTTTTTCTGAATCAGACATGCTTCAGTGGCAGGAAATAAGCACAAATAGCATCTTGACATTTGGGAATACTAAGGAAGGAACAAAGACAAATCTCATCCAACAAAGAAAAAAAAAAAATAGAGGCTTCACAATGACAGAATTTACAAGTAAAAACATTCTTCCCTCTACGCTTTCACCTTTTCTGAAATACTTTGTCTTTCAAAAGCACAAAGTGTTACATACATTTGTTACAGGGACACTGAACAAATAGTAGCTAGCTGGTTTAGGTGTCTGGAAAGAAAAAAACCCCTCATGATCAAGAAACATTCTCAGTTGTAGCTGACATAGTATCATTTCTGAACTAAATAAAGTAAATCTCTCTATTTCAACTAGAAGCAAGAGAAAGTAATATAACTTGCAGTAAACATTTAAATAGCAACTTAAAGGAATTCAGATCAGGTTTATTAATTCATGTACTTATTTTCTAGCAAACTGGCTCTAATTTATGAAAATTAAATTTTAACATGGAAAAATTCATGTTCACACATGCATTGTTAAAGTTATGTTTCTTTTAAAAATACAGTGTTGCACAGAATATTGGGTATTTTAGATACAATACACATAGATAAAAAGTAAAGTTTCCCATTCTTTTAAATAGATTTGTATAGGGCAAAACTTATTTGCAATCTTTCCCTAAATAAGAGATCCTGATCCGTGCCTGAATTACTTGACATGGTGATAAGCCAGATAAGAAGAATTTCTGGCGATTAGAAGACAAATCCTGCCAATGTTAAATGAATTTAAGTTCAATTTTTTTTTTTTGCTGAACAGTTTTAGAACAGACACGTGGGTTTTTTCTTTTCTTTTACCATAAACACAGATATCAAGAAAGGGAAAAACCCAGGAGCACAGTGAAAATACACAACTCATAACATGAATATGTGTTTTAGAGTCTTAAGGCAAGATATGATTTATTCTACAATATTCACTAAACACGTTTACAGGATCAGACAGGTTTTCAGGCTCTGAGACGAACTAATACTGCAATCAAGGGATTAGCAAACCAGCTGCCTATGCGCCATTACAGCTGATTATCATAGACTGTAGACAGCTAGCTTACTTGGAAAGTGCTTTCAGGAATACTCTTCTGCTGCCAGAGAGAAGGGTATAGCAGGATAATATATTAACTCATTTTATTTATGAAACAAAGAAAAAATTAAGAAACTTACTGAATATAAATCACATTGAAGTTTTAGAAAATCTTAAGTTATAAATTTATACATTTATATATAAGTTATACATTTACAGTAAAAGCTGATGAAATGAAGAAGTGAAGAGAATTACAGAAGACTGCCTGCCATTCAGAGCTAAGTATACTGAGCAATGAAGGTCTGACTTCAGTCATCTCTCCAAGTCTTACTAAAACTAAACCCATGCCAAAATTCACATCTTATCAGATGCTAGGATAAAAGCACGGAAAGAGAAAAATTGAACAATTTGGAAGTTACAGGTTTATATTCAAAATATTTTCAAATAGTTTTTCAGTTCACATGTAGAAAAATTCACAAAAATAAACTTCCAACAGCCCTCAATAAAAGCAGTGTCTTTAATAATAAAGAGTGTTCAAATAGTTTGTTTTTCCCAAACACTTTCCTTCTTAAGGCTATGAGAAAGAATTATTGTTCTGACTGGAGACTGAGCTAGTACTAAACAGGAAAGGAGCAGAACCCAGCGCTTAACAAGATAGTGAAGTGTTTATAGCACTGCTAACAAAAAAAAAAACAAACCACGAAACGTCTTTAGTTTTGTACTAGCATTTACTAATGCTTCAGCATTGTCTTCCTTCAATACCCTAACAAGTTGCACTACTGGTAATAGGAGAATGTTTGCATCACTCTAACTTGATACATGACAAAGGAAATTCAAGATTTATTAACTATGAAGAAAACTCAGATGTGGAAGGAAATAATAGTAGTGATTCACTCATCTGGTAAAACCACTCCTTTCAGATGATGCTGAAGCAAACCCAAGACTAGTAAGCAATTGAGGTCACCCCTTTGGTAGCTGGCAAAAGAAGTAATTTCAGCAGAGTAGAGCTGTATCTCATTATAAGAAGCATGCACGTGGCATTTTTTGCTGCATATGGTTTGGTTTGACTAACACTGGCTTGGTCTACATCATTTGGAATTATATGTTGAATCCTAGGATTCCTGTATAGGGAGAAAAACAGGATCATCTTGATTGCAGTTTCTAGCTATTGATATGGCCTCTCTATCTCAGAAGAGGAAACCAAAATCAGAATTTCACAGTCGCTCAAGAGAGGACCAACTGCCTAGGGGTAAGTACAGAAGCATAAATATGCACCAGTTATTCAAAACATGGCTTTCCAGAAAGCTTTTAGATTAGATACATTATTCCTCCCCTACTTGCTGCTTCTCTAGTTTGCCTTCTTTCCCTCACCTTCTAGGGATTTAAAGGTCTTTGAACATCCTCTGTAGAAGACGAAACAAGAGCCATTCACAGTTTTCAAATGTTGTGTCTGAATGAGGCAGTTGTTAAAGAAAAGAAGCTTACTATAGCTTTATCCTTAGCTTCTTTGTTTACAATATGGTTACTCTCCAAATCTTGCTGCTGCCTCTATCCCATAATACTGACAGGTAAACCTCTCAGATTTGCAAGCTTTTTTCACCCTTATATAAAAGCTCTTGAAATCCTCCTCCCTATCCATCCACCCAACTAACGACTGCTAAGAGAGCCTACACCCAAGTTCATCCACACTGTCTTCGGCTTCTTTATTTTTAAAAGCTTTATTTTCCATTACATCTTGTTTTTTCTAAATGATAGTTGCAGGTTGCCAAGGACTATGAGGACGAGAAAACAGGAAATACTTTGACTGATGTGGGTTTTAATGTTACCCAGTCACTGTATTATTCAGAGACCAGAAAACACTAACGGAAATTAAAGTGATGATGCTCCCAAAACCAGAATCAGTTGGACTTCACAACGGGAGTAAAAAAAGTAGCTGATGGTCCACTTCATTAATCCTTTCTCCTGCCACCCCCCGACTTCTACGATATAAATGCTCTCTGAGAGCACTGGACCATAGGATGTATGGCAGAGGTATCAACGCAAATTTGGAAGTAAAATAATGAAAATGTTAGCAGGTATGTAAGTCTCTTCTCTGTAAAGAGAACAAAACACAAAACAGGAAAACAAAAATCCACGCCAGGTTGTCTTGGTAGGGTAACAGCAAAGGCAAATGAATAAACTCCAACAGGAAAAATGCGCAACTCATCCCATCAGCGACAGCAAGCCAGTGACCACCAGTTGCAAATGGAAAGGAGCATTCCAGGGATGAAGAAAAGGGGAATTTCATTCAATCATGACTAAGCTTTCTCTACCCAATGAATGAGTAGAGAAGTCATTCATTGATTTCTCTATGTCTCAAGTAAGTCTTCCAGCAGACAGCCACCATTCCCTGCAGCTGAAGTTCTTTCAATTCAACACAAAGCTAAATAAGGAAGCAAAGGAAAAATGTAAATAAAGTTCTAAACAAAAGGAACTGTGTTTTCTATATGAAAATCAAGCTTGAGGTTATCTTCAACATTACAGAATATTAACAAGACATGACTGTTCACAGGCTTTGCAAAATTACTAACTTGTAACTGAAAAATACAGACAAGTATGATGAAATTCAGCAATCTCTGAATACACTGAGTTTACTCATAAAATACCATCATTATAATGACAGTATTTGAACTTAGAAAGCTACTGAAACAGTGAGTGCAAAATCTGCCCCAAAACATTTAAAGACATAGGTAGGTTTCCTCCAGTGCAGAGTTGATTTTTATGCTCCCCTTGATGTCCCTTTTGCAACCCTCAAGCAGTCAGGTTCTCTCTCTTGCTATTTCTCCCCTTAATGCTTAACTTCATTGTACTTCCCATCTTGCCTTTCAAAGTCCTACAGCATTCAGTTTCTCACCGATTTTTTTCAATCTGCTTATCATTTCCTTGCCTGATTCCCACATGATGCATTTGACAGCAGAAGCCAGTTTCTCCCATAACCACCAATACACCTTTTTCTAGGTCACTCTGTTTATGTACAGCATCGTTCCTATGAGCAGCTATCAGGTCACACCGTCATTCTCTTCCTCCATACTTATGCTGAAATTAATCTCAACCACAGTGTAAATCCACAGTGAAGAACCCTGTACTAACACATGCGCTACGCTAGCGGGATATGCAGCTCCATTGCTTCTTTGGCATTTTTCAGCCTCTGACCTGACCTCCACTCTTTGGCATTTTTTGACCCAAGTCATTACACTGTGTCTTTATTCTGACTATAAACAAGCTGAGACAGGAACCAACTCATACTTGCATCCAAGTGTGTATCAAAAATATTGAGAAAGACGAAAACTACCCTAGTTACTGTCATCTTGCCTATTACTACAAAGTGCCTCAAAAAGTCCTTATCCAGGGGAAATAATTCATTCTCTCATTTCATGGGATCACAGTTGTGTAACTACAAAGTTAGGAGGAAAGAAGGTGAGAACATTCAAGAGACATTGCAGGGCTACAGTAATAGGACTGGCACAAACACACACTGTAGAAGACCCTTGTTGGTGACCCCTGCTAGCCAAACCCACGAACAAACTCAGAATTGCTGAGGCCCACATGTGTTAACCAACAGATTGGCATGGCACTGCAGCAAGAATGATGGCAATGGAGATTCCTCCTTTACTGGTTTGTTTCTAGCCTGCCCAAAAATTTGGCAGTCTTCTCAACCAGATCTGCTCTATAACCCAGAGACACCAGATGGCAGGAGAGCAAAAAGCTCATAAACCACTTCCCACTTGCTATTTTCAACCAAATTTGACAGAAAAGTAAAGACCTCATGGATACTAATTTCTTAAGAGTTCAATGAAAGCATGCTGGGTAAAGGCCAGAGACACCAGAACCACTCCAATGGAAAGAAGAGGTGCTTATTAGACACAAGAGATTTTACAACTGAAAGAAAAGATTACTTAAAAGAGCCTCCTACTTAATACCAGCACAGCAGCTCTCAGAGGACATCTGGCAAGCATGACGCTCCCAATTCTGCCAGAGCTTGTCCCATCACCAGATCTAATCCACATTTCTCACTTCTATAACTTCTTAGTACACACATGTAACTATTTACACTTTACTTAAATTGTACTGAAGTTGTTAAATTCCAGTCAAGTGCCAAATAGCAGCATTAGAGTCAGAGATGATGTCAGGGCAGAAGCTGAGAAACACTGCGGAGGTCTCTCTCCTCTTCAGCAGAGCCAACTGGCTTCCCAATCAAGACCAGTTGCAATGGAACAGGGGAGGAAAAGGAAGCAGTGCAACATGCAGTGTCTTGCTGTGTTTTAATCTAAAATCAGATAAAAGCTTCTCACAGCAGCGTCTGCTTACAAAGCATTATAAACAACGGAATCCTACGGGATCTACACATTCAAACCCTCATCACCTTCTGCTGAAGCATACGCTGACACAAGCGGCATCTTAAAAATCAAGAATCTCGTCTATTAAAAACCGAAACTTACTCTTGGCAGTAGGATGAACTGAACAGACATTCTTTACATTTCATGCAGTTTTCTTCATATGCATAAATTGATTTAAAAGAGTCCACACAAGCCACCATTTAAAGCTAAATGATTCTGAGGCTGTCAATTTTTATTTTCTTAAGCTTTACTTTTTGTATGTGTTCAAAGCAAATAAGTACTGAAAAACATCACTGCAAGCGTCACTATAGCAACTGCAGCTCTTGAAGCTTCCTTGATGCAACACACTCAGATTCCAGATGGAACAAAATGCCATGTCTATCTTGCTTTTTACAAGGAGCCTCTCTCTCCTACAAAGCCTCCAAAGACTAGCAGGGACATCTGCTACAGAATTTGCTCTTGAAAAGACCACACAGACTCAGGATAAATTCACCTATTTTTGCAGCTCTGAAAACAAATAAAACAATCAATATCTTGACATCTACATCCAAACGCCTGTGAAATATCACTAGAACAAGAAAAGAATTACGCAAGGTATTTATTCAAGTCCCTTTACAACCCAAGGGTTGACCTCATTAAAGTCGGTGGCAGTTTTGCCACATACTACAGCAGAGCCAGGATTCCATCCTCCACAGGAGATTTCTCTAGTAGCCCAGCTCTTTAACTCACTACGCATCCAGAGTATTTTGCAACATTTCACTATACCTGCTGCCTATCAACCTGGAAAAGACAGAGGACTGGAATAAAAACTGGAATAAAGATGTCACATTGGTTCATAGCTTTCAAACAGCAAACCAGGGATGTGTGACAGATCATTATGAATTTTTTTCATTGGTTCCACTGCTTTGCATGAAATTCAGTATTGTGGAAGCAAGAACAATTACAAGGTCATTTCAGTGCCACTACGAATTATAGCTGCTATTATAATATTAAAGGAAAAATTAATACTCCATCAAAATGCATCAGTTCTCCACTGTATTCCCACTGCCAAAAACATACGGAAGAAAAAACAATGAAAACTCCTGATAAATTCTCTGGCTTTGCCCCTAATCTGAAAAATAATTAAGAAGACATTCATCCAGTTCTTGTCTAACCCCTGTCTGAGTTTGCAGAAGCGATCCCTCAATTCCAAGGTAAACTTCCAATGTTTATTGCACCTTCCTGACCCAAACAAGTGTTGTGCAAGGAGAGGCAAGCAGTTTACCACTGCTTATGGCAGCACAGAAGTCAGCATTTACAGGATTCTTGCAAGCCTTGATTTTAAAATAGCATTATGGTTACATATTAGTAACATTGTTACACCCTGGAGATTGAGCCCTTTGTCCTCCAATTCACAAAAATGAAAACAAATACCAATACATCGAAGAATGCTGTCTCTAGTTCTTATCGCAAGTTTCTGCTATAGCTGACAGATGGCTCTCTTCTTATGTGTGGAAGAAAAACCATTTCCAAGCAGACCCCAAATACTTGTGCTTCTTTGGCACACCTCTCAAAGAATTCAAGAATAAGAAAGTGGGGAGAGCATGAATTCTCTTTCTGAAAAGAAAATAAATAATGAAGGGAAACACAGGCCAAGTTATTAACTAGTACTGTCCAGGCCATACTGGAAAAATACCAGACAGAATGCACATCTGTATTTCCTTCCTAGAGCCCTGGATCTTAACAGTCAACATAACCTCAGCCGTCAATTATCTGGAGTCCCTATGAAGTCCATCTATTGCAGGGAGGAATCTGAGAGTCACTAGGTGGGGAAAAGTGCAAGAAAAACCTTTAAGTTGCCATTGTCATCTGACAAATGTGTAAGAAGGAACTTTTAATCATTTTTCTTGAATAATAACTTTTCATTTTTAAACATCATAAGTGAGGGAGTGACTGCAATTTCCAATGGATTTCTTATGATATGAAGTTCACGTCTGAGAAAAAGTTCAAGCAGTATCAATATCTAACCTGCAAGCAACTAAGAGAGACCAAGAAGAACGTCAAGAAACGTTTCTTAAACCATTATCCAATGGCTTAAGATTAGAGTGCCTAAACAAAAATTATTTTCTAAATTATATACATGGAACTTTAGTTACTAAATGCAAATCCAGACATGCAAATTTGATTACACAGTTCTGGCATGCCATCAAGGCACCGAAAAATGCCACATATATGTGTCTGCCTAACTTTAACTAGGGATGATTCAGCTCGTAATTATACAGAATCTTAAAAACTTTTTTTCTTTTTGGGCTATCTAAACACGTTCAAGGAAATAATTTCTCACTTGTAGATATTTTGGGAAAAAGCACAAAGTGCTTTAACGGAATTTAATGAAAGTACTTCCTTCTATTTCAGCTACTTTTAGGTATAAAGATGGCATGCTGCGCCAGCATGAGTTCCCCAAGTTACAAAAAATGGCTCTGAGAACTTGCAGTATGACTTATATCATGTCAAGGAAAGCTACAACCTTCTAAACCACCAAAGAGACGCGCCAGCTGACTAGTGTGTGTTCATCCCTCTCTTCTTTTTTTCTCCCCATATTCCTAAGACATAATAGCAAAAGCCAGTACCATTGCACTGACTCAACATCAGTTTGTGCAATCCTTACAGTAATCCTAAATCTCTTTGAAAAAACAAACAAGCAGCACATTTTCTTTCAGACAACACAGGCAATTTATCTGCATTGTAAAAAAAATTGTTGTTTTAAAAGCTAACTGTAACCACTCAGCAGTACTGCTGCTTGCATTGCCCTGCTCCCAAGAAAGTGATTAACAACATAGTATGGGCCAGGCTGACTCCCTCCTTCACAGTCAGCCCAGCTAACTAAGGATGCGGACAGTTTTCAGACAATATAGGACTATTCAGATCCCCATTCTGGCCTGCTTCTTTATGTCCCTATTAACTGATCTGCAGCTGTACAAACAGCAGTGTTTCACTATATAGTCTCCTTCACTGCAATTTATCTCATTCAACAGCATTTCCATGAGCTTAAATAAGCCCAGCATCTGAAAAACAGTAACAAATACCTTCAAAACATACTCCCTGCTACACAAAAAGCTAACCATAGGCCTCAACCAGTAAATTGCATGATAGTCTGTCTACCACATCTCCACAAAGGGGTTTTGCTGAAATCACAAGTCCTGGGGAGTCTGAGGGGCCATGTGTTGGTTTTATGAATATTCTGACTCATTATCAGGTTCTGTTCTCAAAACAGAGAGCAGCACTGTATAAATTTTGCCAGATACCCAGTACAACCATCAACAAAAGCCACCATTTATTTCTCAGGTAGAAGAGGTTTCCCCAGCTGTGCTAAGAATGCCATCACTTTCCTAAATAAACTGTTAAACTGATGAGGAGAGTGTAATTTCTAAAGAAAAGTCTGGAAAAGAGTTGTTTTTGCAAATCTGCAAAACAAGTCAGCTAACAAGAGCAAACAGTACCTCTCACAGCTGACAGCCCTGGCTGGCAGCAGGTTGTAACTCATTTTCTTGCTTTCCTCTCCCACCCTCCCTGCAAGCTTTTTGGGCACTTTTGGGTAAAGTACAAGAGAAAGAAGAGACAGATCCAAACACATCCATGTAACCCACTCATCCAATCCATTGCTGAAACCAATTCACATTACAACGGCTCAGCTGCATTAAATTATGCTGGGTTGTCTTAGATATTTCAGGGCAGAGTTTTGCATCTTGGCTGTTTAAAACATTCAGCAGGGTAGCACTTAAACGGCGCTTCTCAGATCTATTGTGTTTTTTAGAAACTCTTACATCTTATCCGGTTCAAAATCACAGAGTAAATGCAGAAGGAAAAACTGGCAACAGAGCTGAAAATCATTTTGGCTAGCAGAACTTCAGAAAGGTTCTAAAGTTCTTTTTTGATCTCCTGGAACACCGCTGCCTCTGTTACTGAACAGTTCAGAAAAGTGACAAATTACTTGAAGTTTTCACTATAACTGACATAAAGACTATACTTTAAATATTAGTGAAATGACAGCTTTATGCCTTATAGAAATTATTTCAATAACTTATAGTTTAAGAAAATGAATGGACTGAAATATTAATTTTTAGGAAATAATTTACAGCTCAGAAAACATTAGAAATGTGAAAACTACATCATACTTTTCTGAGGTGGCAATGTTTACATCTGTAACACAGATTATTTCTCATTTGATTCAGAATATGCACAAGAGCAGTGAATTTTACTAAGAATAGGGAGAGACCTTTGAACATCCCGTTACTGTCATTGTGTCCCACACAAAGGAGAAAAGCGAGGGACAGGAGGGAACACATTCAACTTTTACAACAGCCAGCAAAAGTTACGGCCTAAAGTTTATTTCCAAGAATTTAGCTAACCCCTTTAGCAATATAAAATACAGCCGTTGATGGGTGAAGCAGTCTTTTCTTTCTTCCCCTCCCTTTCTGAACTGCTTCTCTTTGCTGCAAGAGAAAACGCTGAGGCTCCCCTACCCTGAATGCCTGGCTCTGGTCCAAGCTGCACTTAATGAGGTCCTGGCAACTCCCTGGCACTGCAGACGCCTCTCCAGCACCGCAAACAGCCTTCATCAAATAGACAAGAACAGCGGGCAAAGCTGCGCCTGACAGCACAGCTTTTACTCCCAAAATAAAGAAACAAACAAGCATTCTGGAATATCTATATTCCAGCTAATCCAATGTCACTTCAGCTCTTCCCCAAGAAAAGCGAGTGCTAAAACATTACAACAATGAACAAAGTTTACATATAGTGCCATTCAAGCCAGCTAACATTTGATGCAAAAGAAGCACTTAGCCCTTCTAACTGAAATTGCTAAAAGTCCAGCTACATATTTAATATGTGGAAATTAATCCATATATACGTTAATCAAATTCTGATTTCTTTTCTAAGCATCATTGGTAAGAAAAAACACTATGACAGGAATCAAGTTCTACAACACAGGAGATTCTTCCTTTGAACAAGTACCAAAGCTCTCAACTAAAGAAAAACCACAATAACACATCAGTGACACTACTTAATTTGCTTGAGAATGTAATGACCACTCATACTGCCACATTTTTTAAATTACAATAATTTTCATGCTTCACATGTGTATTTTGCATGATTTCCTTTTCTGACTGACTACAATCTAAGTATACAATAGACAGCAGTATCTCTGCTTCCCAGCTGCTCTACATTCAGCTTCAAGTTAAAAAAGACAGAATATAATTAACTACACACAGAAAGTGCTCTTTCTCATTTACTTATGGAGTGACCTTTTCCTGTTTGGGTTAGGGGGTTGGTTTTTTGAATAAAAAGTATCACTTTTCTCTACACTAAGTTGCAAACATTATTAAAATTGTAATTTGAGTTTGACCTACTATCATATTACAGGGTATAACCTAAATCCTTGCTAACAAGGCCTAAAACATTTCCTTTCCAAAGATCACTTGCACACAGGAGATACCCTGAATGAAGCCATGCATTCAGATCCCACTGGCAGCCAAGTTCCACCTGAAAAGTTTAAGTTTAGCAAATTAACAGCAATGAACTAACAAAGAATCCCGTCTCCTCGGGCTCAAAGCCAGCACTGTCCAAGTTCAAAATTAACATGTAAGAAGTTTACTCCCTTTACCACTGTTACTTTCCTCTGCCATACCATGTTGAAGCAGTTCTCAGACCAAGTTTTTTGTTTTACACAGATGAATTATGTATGTGCAGTAAGTATACCGTATTTAGCAAAGGCACTTACTCTTCAAAGCTTACATTAAAAGACATTCTGTTTGGAATATCTAATGAACATACCAAGTAAATCCTAGGTTAGGACTGGTGCTTGCTCTCTCCACCCAGGCAAGCCCTGTCCAAATGGAGCGAGCCTTTCCCAAAGGTAAGGGAGAGGGTTACTGCCTGATCATGTACGGCTGAACAAGGGAACCAGATTCATGTGTTTCACATTGTTATTACATAAATACAGCAAGAGACTGTACCTAATAAAAGATGTGAATGAGCTTTTACAAGCACAAAGCGGAGTCATAATAAATGCTTTAGATAAAGCCTAACGTCTCCCCACTGCTGAGAGAGATGGAAAAGGGATGCAGCCTTCTCCCAACTGACACTTGGCAAGACAACTTTTCTTCTTATGAAAGGCATTTCATAGCACGTTCTCAAATGAAGCACTGCATTTGGGTAATTTCTGCAACAGCAAAACATTTAATTAAAAACAGCAGTAACAGCACAAACAGAGTGTGGGAAATCAACCAGCGAACGAAGGAGCGTGAATTAAGAGTACAAGAAGGGACAGCAAAGGGCTCAAGAGAAACAACACAGGAAGGCAGGAGGTAACAAGTCCATCCACCCAAAAGTGGTTAAGCATTGTCACAACAATGGAACCTAGACAATCCATTCCTACATTAATCACAAATTATATTTCAATTTGTGCATAACACTGCCATCAGCTGAAATGTAAAACCACGTTTATGTGGTTTTAGCATATTAGATATTGCTAATGATTTAGTGTATCACTAATTTTAAATTGAATTAGCAACTCACCACACGGTATTGAAGACAAAGTCTGCACTAACATCATAATCTCACTTGGTTCATTTTAGATTATTAAATATATACAAATTAACACCTATGAAATGCAAAAATAAGGATTTGTATGTAAGGATATCTGAGAAGAGACACTGATTCTGCATAATTAACAGCATGGAGGAGACGGAAATGTTAGCTCTTCTTAACAATATGCAGCAACCTTTAACTTAGCAAGCTGCTGCCATGAAAAACCTGTTATTCCATTTATCATTTTCTCACCAAACTGCACTAAAATTTTAGTCTGGATTTCATTTAAATCTGCCTTTGTAACGGTGCAGCTGAAGACAGTTCCGTAATCACACAACTGAATATTTGCTATGCAGGCTATATTTTGAGAGAAGGAGGTGAAAGACCTTTTCCTTTAGATACACTAAAGTAGCCTTTGAATCAGACTGAGGGACTGAGAGCGAAAAGGCATCAACAATGCCCACATCAGGGTAATGAAGCAGAAAAGCAGCAGGATCAGCAGCAGCAGAGTGAAGGAGCTGAGAGGAAACTGGACCTCCCCCACTGCAGGCAGGATGGCACCCCATGCCTACGTGACAACACACCAAAGAACCACAGTGGTTGAGGCTTGAGGTTAAGACCATTCACCTTCCATGTCTACATTCTTCACAAGGCAACTGTGTGCTTTTGAAAACTGCACTTATTTATTTGTATGGCCGCTCTTTTGCGGCATGAATCCATTGTGTAATGTTTAACAGGAAGTAGACAGGGAAAGCGTGCAGCACTGATGGCTCAGCATTCCTAACGTATGGGCAAAATAATCAGAAGACCTTTATTTTCAGTAGGAGACAAGGTTTTACCCAGTGACCCAATGCACATAATTTACAAGGATTATCCCACCGGTTAAAAGGCATTTCGGCTAGCTGACTGCTCAGGGTATGAAAAGGTTTCAGGCTGTTATATTAGTTTCCCTCCAGCTATTCACTTGGTGCCAGTTACAGAGTATTTTTGAAACCTTATACTTACACTGCATACGTTTTTTGGATGCTTTCCAATACTGACCAGTTTCAGATGTTAAGACACACAAACATATAATATTTTCCAGTACAGTTTTCTGAGCATCAACAGCTCAGGACTCTCCAAGACCGAGATTACAGTATTTTGTGTGGAAAAATCTCTAGAAGTTTTCTTCCACAGATATGTATAAAGTATTTCTCATTTTCATCATCCTATTCTATCCTACACATGTGTATCACCATCTTTAAAAAGAAACCAACTGTCACAAATCACGGCTTTCATAGAAAAGCAGAAATGGGTTCTATCCAACTAAACTGCAAATACGGATGTCAAGCAATTTGACATTTTAAATGCAAACCAATATCCTTTAATTTCATTAAACAATGCTCTTTTCAGGAAAGTAATGGCATGAAATAGCTTACATTAAAAACAACAACAAGAAAACATTTTGCTAGCAATGACCTCCTTCTATTTTGAAAAGATTGACATCTTTTTCTAGGGTTGGAATAGACAATTGTAGCCTTAGTACATGTAAGCTGCTGTTAAAAACGTCTGTAATTCACTACCAAAAACATGTGTTTACCATGTCACATAAAAAAATTAATTCTCCAACCGTATAAAAGTCCATTATAAATCATTACTTTACACAGGCGCAATTAAGTGCCAAGAAAAATCTGACTTTATGCAAATCCCAGCCATTTATTATGAACATAAGATAAACGTCTTAGTTTGGTTTAACATTCAAGACAAGTATTCAGCAGAACATAAGCATATCCTTACCCTTGTGCTTAACATTAAAGATTTGTTAATTTTCCATTGTATGTGCCCCAAGGAACTATTATTTTGAACCTGATATTTAGGCAAGTTTGCAATAGATGATAAATACAGTGATAAGTCAACAGTCTTTATTTCCTTCACTTTTTTCTATTTCACACCAGTATCTCTCAAAATCAAGTAAGTCTGTATTAGTCCCTTATTTTCTTTGTAAATGCAAATGACTTTTTTAAAATCTCAGGGCTTTAAGATACTACTTGCACATTCTTCTCCGTGTAATGCTTACAGCTTATCCAAACATGATGCAAAACCGTCGAGTAACAGCTTGTGCCCATAAGGCAGCTATCACTTTACCAAATAATCCAAAAAGGAGCAACAGATGAAGTGGGAGAATGGAGAAGAAAAAAAAAAAAGAAAGAAAAAAAAAAAGAGTCAGAACGATCTTCTCCAGCAGGAAATCTTTAAATTATAAATAGGTTAAGAATAAGCTTATATAAAATTGAACTGACCATTTGATTTAAACAAGTAGTTTTTTACAACAGCATTAGCTTTTTTCATCACCTAACCCTTTAAAAGACATCGAATACAATCCACTAGAGCTAGAAACAGTTCCACAGAGCTCTGCAAGTTTGTTGTTTTGTTGTTTCAATATCTGCTACTATCTTTTACTATCTCTCTCACTTTATTCTAGCAGTCTAATAGTCGCTTTATATCTGCAGTATACTTCTTAGCAAATAGTTATGCACATCATTTACATACCTTTAATATTTACATTCTTATCATCTTAAGTAACCAAAGGCTCAGAAAACTGAAAAGTTTAAAAAGCCTTTACCCTCCTGCTGCCAGGGATTAGCATATAAGCATTCTAGGGAGGCCCACATGAAACAAAAGAGAAGGGCTGGGAAGCATCACAAAGCAATGCTTCTCAAGAAGAATGGGTCCTTTAAAATAAAACGTAAGGTAAAAACCAAGAAAAACCAATATGGATGCATTCACACCACTTGCTATCTACCTGGTGACAGAAACAGAGTTTATTAAAATAAAAAAATCACTCCAGAAATTCAAAAGACCTTAACTTAAGCCCGTATATCACACACAACCAGCTCAAACCTATTCAGTTCCTTTTTCCTTGCCCCAGAGCCCACTGAAAAGCACAATATAGTGCCCTAAACAAGTCTCCTTCTCCTATAAATCAAGGAAACTACCAATAAGGAGAGGACGAAAAAAAAAAGAAAAAAAGAAAATCTCTCCCTCTTTATACATCCAGTTCCCAAAACATCCACCCTTAAGCCAAGCTTTTAATTGAGCCAATGCAGTTTTAAATTGTTTAATATGGTTTTTTACACATCAGTTCTGAACTACTGACTCTCTAGTGCTCCATGGACCACTTGTGGTTAGACAAAGAGTTTTTCTCATCAGCTGCTCAATAACTCCAGACAACTCTGTTATTCAGTAATCCAGGAATAATTCTCTCTTTCTCTCCTGAGGCCATTACACTGCCTCTTAAACCAAACTGAAGTAGGATTAGCACCATTTCGGCTTTTCCCCTCCCTTACTGCCTTTTCTCTTGAACCAGAGCTGACAGTCGTGAAACTGCACAGGGAATCAATTCAGAGAGACAATCTGGGGGAAAAACAAACTGGGGGAGAAGGGGGAGATCAGTTTTGAAAATTCAGATCTCCGAAGGGTCTCACTGCACACAGAAGCACTGGTGCCAGGAAGGGAGAGAAGGTGAGGCCAGCTGACTAGTGGGGCATGCTGAAGGCAGGTGGAAGTCAAGAAAGGTGGTTCCTGGCAGGTCGAGGTTTACATCCACTTCAATTGCCACCCTACGCTTAAGTGCTTCCTTCAAAAGCAAATCAATCATGCTAACAATTCTACAAATGCAAAGAAACCAATACCGTGCAGTCAGTGGTCAGATCACTGAAATAGAAACCTGCGCTCACCAAATCCTGACTGGAGGAGTGCTAGAGAACAGAGCGAATCATCACTGTCAGCTGATTGTTTCAGTATCCCACTGTTTGATACCATCCATATTCCCAAGAATTAAAATCAAGAACTTTTTCATGGGGAAGTTATTCTTAAAATCATTGACTTAATTGTCACAGTTGGTTTTATGGGAATTTTATAGATGTTTAAACTGCAACCTTTGTTCTGATTACAGTACGGAATGGTGCAAAGAAGAGTAAAACTACTAAACCTTTGCAGAGTAAATTACACAGCATTTCATTCTTCGAGCTCCATGGAGCTGAAAGGCAACACCACCTATTTCACGTCAACCTACTTCCAAGTGCCTCTAAACAATTGATGAAGACACTCCAAATTTCATCTTAAAGAAAGGAGAAATAGGAAGAGTCTGCTATGTTACTGATAGCACTTCGGGACAAAAAGATCTTCACTTGGCTCAATTCTTTTGAAGTGCTTTAATACATTTTTGATAGCTCAGTGAATGGACTTGTGGGTAGTCAATTTGCATGTATTTTGACAGGATATGCAAAGAGGTTCTCTGAAGATCCCTTTAAATAAACTACAGAGAAAACATTCATTATTTCAGTAACTATGAATGACAGAAGCTGTCCCAGAGAAATCAGACACCCATACAGTCTCTGCATTAAAATTTAATAGGATTATTTACTTGTAATGTGATTTCCCTCCTGAAAACCATTTTACACTCATCTCTGACAAGCCTCTAGAAACCCCTAAAAGCCAAGTAAAAAGTACAGAAATTTACCATAATTATGTGATTAAAACCAAAAATTTGTGGGGGGGGGAAGAAAACAAACCCACATCAAAATACCTAAAACTAGATCTGGATTGCTGGGCAACAACTACTCAAGTTGAAGAGAAAAAAAAAATCAGTAATGGGCCCTGCTAGTCACAGGTGCCTGGATTCTCCCCAAATCTTGTAACTCACCAGTTCTGGCCTTTTCAGACTTCCTATTCCCATACAGTTTCCTGGTGTAATTACTTTGCACAGATATTTCCAAGCCATTTCTTAGCAGTAAATCTGTTACTTCCTTCTTTGCGCTGACCCTGAGTAACTTCATTCCTAATGACCTGGACAAATACCAGTGGCCTTTGGAATTTCAAGTGTTGCTAATAATCAGACCTGCCTTTCCTTATACACAAGCCATGAAATCCAAGACTACTTGCGCTGTAGTCCAATGCAAACACATCTCAGGTCTTCCTCCAAGATAAGGTAAAGGCAATGCAGAGACGGAGAGTTTCAAACAGAGCTGATGTATAAAGACAGATTACCAAGACAATTGCACTGTATCACAACAAAAATGACCTTAGTTCTATGAGAATGAACTTGGCAATAATGAAAGATAAAAAGGTGTTTGATCACTCAGAACATCTTTTCAATCTACCTAACGTAAATGGTTACTAAAACATGAAAAGATAAGCAGGCGGATACTTCACCTTGGAAGGCAGATGACTGTAACTGTAGAAGAAGGAAATTCAGATTTGAAGATCTGCTGTTATAGGAAAAATGCAGAGCAGCTGATGCACTTTTTTCTTCAAGCCTTAAATATTTGTACCTTATGAATTTAACTAAGCCCCCGGATCTTACATACTATGCATTTCTTTTATCTGCTTACGCCTTGTAAGCTATTTTGCACATCACAAATACTGAATTATTCCACAAAATTCTAAAATAAGTTTCACATTTGAAGTGGTCATTTATAACATAGTACTCTACATTGTTACAATCATTCCTCTCATATCCAGAAGAATCACGTTTTACAAATAGATACGAGTTAAGTCCATCAGTCTGATGCATATTTTGAGGGGCTTAGTTAACCAGCTGTGAAACCTTGGTCCAAGAATATGAAAGAAGAAATACAGCACATTCTGCAGCAGAGGGAAGAGTCACAGGCTCTTTAAAACTGAAATAGGATATAGACATGTGTTATTAAGGAACCGAGCCACTTGCAGAATAAAAGAACATACACAGATAATGTTTCAACATCTAACAGCCCCAAAGTTCCTGAATAAATACAGTGAACAGGCAGAGCTGAATTTCTCTCTCAGAATAACTGCCAGTAACATGGAATATTTCAAAGCAGAGTACAAAAGCACTGCACACTCTCACTATTTAACAAGAGCTGGAGCTGACCCACAGCAGGAGCACCCATGAGCTGCTGTAACTCATCAGTCTGGCAGAAAACTAGGTCAGTAGCCCCACAAACACACAACTTAAAGTTTCTGCCAGGTTAGTGACCTAAAGCTGCTTAATGAGGGGTTCCAGATGAGTACAAGCGAGAGAAAGGAATACATAGCTATGAGAAAGAAAGAAGCTGGGAGAGATAGATCTCCTAATGGATTACTGCTGTAGAAGGATAACTAAATCATCAGCTCCGGGAACTGCAGCCTCTTTTCTGGTTCCTGAAGACCCTTGCCAGAACGCAACAAATAACTGGGGACAAGTAAGAAAAGAACTGTAAGCACTCTTCTGCCTCTCAATACCTCAAAGGACATCTACTGACCAAATCTCAGCTATCATTACTTGCAGACATCTACTAAAAAATCAATCCTGTGAAAAATTCAAGTTCTGTATTCATGGTTACATATTTAAATTCACATTAAATACATATCCATAGAGAAATTACTTCTATTTGCCCTGAAATGGGGAAAAATAAAGGGGGAGGCGGAAGAGAAGGAAAGAAACATATTTCTGGATAAAACTGATCTACCTAAAAGAAGTGCAGCTACAGTAAGTACAGCTAGAACTGCATATCAGAATAGAGTAACAGACTATCTCATGAGCTGCTTGATTTTCAAGATAACAATGAATGTGTTCCACCAACCCAAACTGCTCACCAAAACGAAAATTGTATGAATGGTAACAGTGTAACATCATTTGCAAACTATCATACCAGCACTGACCACTGCAAGCATCATTCTACATCAGGTTAGTAAGTCAAAAATAACCTTTGCTTCCAGTTAGCTGCCTAGCTCACATACCAGTCCTAAAATTTTCACTTTGCCCTATCCGCTACAAGAGCATCAGAAACAGATTACATTTCTCAGCCACTGAAATGCAGATTGTGTCTCACCAGATGACTATCTGTAGCTGTAAGGATTTAAAGTATTTTCTAGCTATGATGCACTCTTCTGTATATTCAATGAACACTGCTCTGATGCAGCTGTTAAGTATGACAAAGTTAATTCATTCACAGAAGGATAAGTTACATAGAATTGTTCAAAAATTTACTATCTAAGTCTTACCTAAAATATAAGCCATGACAAGTGAGAAAAAATACTCTTTCAGTGGTATATATATTAGCTCTGAAGCCAACTGTTTCCTGTAGAATAATGGCTTGCTTTTAATGCAATCATGAAGAAACCACACTAAACAGTAAAGGGTTAGAAAACAAGGCAAGATACCTATTACTGTTTATAGAGTTTATATATACCATCTGTGTATGTACTATACTATACATTATTCTATACTGTTTACAGAGAGGTCTAGAAGAGTTTGTTTGCAGGATTCAGTAGCCATTTTAGGAAAGGAAGGGGGGGCTCTACCTTTAAAATTAATTTCTCTCAGATTCACAAAACTTTGGAAAGTATATCATACCCATAATCTCTGCAAACCTGTAAAAACAGACAAGTTATAGTAATAAATACTATTAAACATCTGATCTCAAAGTTAACTTCAACTGCACACCTAGAAACTTCCACAGACTGTTTTTAAAGATGTACTGATATACCTAAAGCCAGTACAGATAATACTAGATAACAAATGGAAGTTGCTGGTAACTGAATATTTGAAAGCAGCAATACATGAGATACTGAAACTGAGGTTCTTCTGTAATTTCCCTTAAAATACAGCTGTTTCTTCTTCTGGGTTTCCTCCTTATACTAATCTAAGACAGCTAGCTACCTCTGCCTCATGTTCTGTTCAGATGAGGATATGGACTGAGCAGGGATTTTGGGAGGCCTATGTAATCCATGCATGGGAGTCACAACACAACTTTTTAATCTCCTAACAAGTCTGTTCTCAGTAAGGTTTTTGCCCAGGGTGTGGAGGGTGGGAACAGGTTTGGAGGCAGAGAGACAAGACTGTAGTTTTGTTGGTATAGATGTTTCAAATATGTAATTTCAGCCATATGAAGAGTGGTCAGCATACCCAGTTTCTGAAGGAGCTTGACTTGAAGTGACCTTGCCTCCCAGCCTTGTTAATATTACTTAAGAGGATCTGTGAATGTCTTCCAGCTTCTTGATATGCAAAACCATAGCAGCAATTATTAGAAGACGCTGTAACAATCACATATTTTAGTCACCTTACAGACAAAGCAGAAAGCTCTACAAGCTTCCAGGGCTTCATTATCAGATTATGAAGACAAACCCAGCCAGTACTACAGAAAACCCAATCTGACCTTCTGGCTGGCTGACACAAAATCTTTACTTCATTTAAATTCTGCTCCAATTCTACTCTCTATTGTTTCATTGCTTTAGGGAGCTTTCACTTCACAATGAGGGCACCTCTGCCAATCTAGCCGTGCCTCTGCAAATAATTTACTGGTTACATGATTTCATCATAGGCAGTGACTAGAACTGCAGTATCAGGGAATATAAAACATGAGTGTCAAAATACGCACTTACCAGAATTCTCCCAGCAGCCAAAGCCCTGTCAGTGGCCCACAGGCAGGGTCTGGCAGGCCTTGAGCAGGTCTCTGCTTGCTGCAGGAACCCCCAAATACATTTCATCAAGATGGGGATGAAACTCCCCTGCAAGAAGTGTAAACGCTTCAACATAGCTACTGTGAGCTTCAAACGGAGTACACTGATAAAGCAAGGGGACGGGACACTCTACACTGATTTTCCCCCGTGTCTTTGAGCCCGTCTCTCATATTCCATCTAAAATTTATCATGTCTCATGCCCAGAGAAGATAGCCTCAAGTCAATTAAAAAACATCAAACCTCTTGGAAAACTAAACTGCTGCATGCAGGCTCTTAAAAATATGGAGGGGCAAGGAGGTACTTCATCTACACCAGCCAACCACACACCCTCACCTGCATAAGTCATTAAAAACTGCCTTCACAAAAGGAATTATGACAAACTTTTACTCCTCCTGTATAGGCTTTTTGCATCTTTCACATGCAAAACTAGTCATCAAATGCAGTTTGTGTCACTGAAGCAGTCCCAGACAGAGAATGCAAAAATCTCTCTCCACTGGGATGTAAGGTTCTGTTATTTGCAAGCAAGACTGTAAAACTCACAGAGCACGTGCAGCTCTGAAGAAGTTTATGCTCTGCAAAAATATGCGCAACTTGTGAATGGATCCATTAAAAAGACCTCCCTAAATACATGTTCTTCTGCTTACAGAATAGAAAGTAAGACAGAGCAGTTACTACAATACTGTCCTCCACAGCCAGCGACTTCTTTGAGACGCATCAGGAGTGGGGACAAGTTGCAAAACAGCAGTGATGTGAATTCTCTAGCATTAGACAACAGAGTGCTTGCTTATCTTCAAAAAGATTTTTGCTAGGAATTACAGATCTCTCTCTGCAAACACCATGAAATTATTTTACCAAACATTGTTTTGGTTTTGTTTGTCTGGGATTTTTAGAAGAATTATTAATAATGTTACAAAACAAATCCAAGCAAAAGAAAAGTTTTCATCAACACTGCAAAACACTGAAAGACCTGATGGCAATTCACATCAAACAGGTTATAAATATCTGCATTAACATGCCAGGTCTGATTTGTTATTGGCTTCTTGTCATGATTTGGTTTTGTTAAACTGACCATCACCACAAGTACTCATGTTCTAGTTTATCTTCACATTATTTCAGCTCAGGATGTTCATATATATAACCTGAAATTCAAGTTTTAAGACTTCTTCTCAACTAATTGCATTCCTAACCACCTTTTCAACGTTAGCCAATTAAGGGCACCACTGAGGGACAGTTGGGTTGACATTATTTATATTTACTTACTTCTAATTTAAATTGAGAGGGGAGGGAATAATTACATTTATTACAAGGATGCCTGGAACTCTGCCTGTAATTAAGGATCTGACACATCTTAGAAGAACTCTATTTTTGGTTGCTTAAGACATTTCCCAAACTATCAGTGTGGACACAGATTTCATGCAGCAAGTGCTGTTCTACTACTTTACACAGAAGTGAATAACAGGCTCTGCTGAAATGCTTCTGTCACGCCTGAGAATAAGACTGGAAAAAAATAGCTTGCGAAGTCTGTATTAAAATACTTTTGAAAGTATTCTGTTGACAAGTTCTAAAACTGGAAGAAGCTGAATTTAAGAAGTGGCAGACGAGCTGCCTCTACTACGGGTGTGGCTCTTGGTTGGTTTGCGGCTAGCTCTTTTTTTCTTCTGGGGAAGTGGAAGGGGAATAGAGGGATGATTGCTCATTTTCTTGACAAAGTACCAAAATTACAAGCCTCTGAAAAACTTCACAGGAGGCTGCTAGTTTGGAAACTCAATTTTTCACAGACCGGGAGCACCAGACACGCTCTATAGTCTCTCTAGGACACTGGGTTCTTGCACATGCTGCTTCCATAGGCAGGTAAAAATGTGCTCAGCTGCTTTATGAGTGAGCTGAGGTGCTGAGATTACCTTACCTTCAGCTCCTCCTTCAGCACCAAGCACCTACTCTGCTAAAACTAGAACTAAAAGCATGACTCCCTCCTAAGCTCCTCGCTCGTGCCAGGGAAGCACACAGAACAGGAAGAAACCAAAATATTAAGAGTATGTGAAAAGCAGAGAGAAGACAGAACACAGGCCAGCAGAGAAAGCAACAGTGGTGCCACTGCTCAGAGAAGTGGCAAAGCAAAGGAGGTCAAAACCAAATGAAAAGACCAAGAGCCATGGAAAAGATGCAACTAAAACAGAGAAAAGAGAGACTGGAAATGCCTATGCTAAAGAATATATATATATTTATTTTTACATATATATATATTCTTTTATATATTTTTAAACATATATGAAAGTATATAAATGTCCATACTAAAGAGTAACTCTGCTCTGTAGAACCAGCTTGCCTTTTTTTAACTTCTTTCACCCTCTAAGTCCCTGGCATTTTTTCTGTGATTCTGGTCACAATGTTGTGCTTAGGACATAATATTACTGCATCAAAAAAACAGCAGGAAATAAACTGCTAGGTTCAAAGCATGCAGTAAGAGATTTTTTTCTGAAATGATATCCTGTATTCAATATATAAAGGTTTAAGGTTTTCCTCTTCTATTTTTTTTTTCCTTTGGAATTAATTGCTTCCATATCCTTCTTGCAGGCAGCTTGTGAGAGCTACCTGGATTCAAGAGAGCCTGTAAGTCTGATTTTTCAGTTTTAACTCTCTTCTTCCTTAGAACAATTGGTCATCCCTTTCCTGTTAATCCTTGGACTTAAATCTCAAAACGTAAAGATCATTAAATGCTCCTCTAATTCATCCAAAGGTACTGATATGAAATGTGGTATAAGGATAATCGGCATTATGGAAGAAGGTGCAACACTTCCATGGAGAAAGTCTTTGCAAATGTATACAGGCTCTATAGTTTCTCGCTGAGCACATTTGTGGAGCCAAACAATTTCTCAACAAAACGAGCAACAATTTCCAAATTGAAACTAAAATAGCTTATTATCCCATAGGATGAAATAATTTGGACAGAACTGGGGATACAAGAATTATGCACTGACTACAGGAAGAGCCTGCAATGGTGGACCTCAAACAGTATTCCACCAAAGACAATCTGAGGTAAGCCACACTGTGTGCCTCAATTCCTCACCAGAAAAATTAGTAGATAACAGTCCCATCTCACCAGGATATGTTCCCTGCTTTTTATCCAGCACTCACAATAACAGCGACTAAGAATTCTATTATTCTGGAGCATCTGTGAGGATAGCACTAGCAGGGGATACTTGTTTTAAGGGCTTACAGACGTTTTATCAAGAAAGTGCCCATCCCTAGCAAGGCTTAATCTTTCACATGAGGAAAGACCACATGGAATCTGAATATTTAACTGAGCAGAGTGATCCCAATGTTTCAAATGTCTGATTTTAAGAGACAATTCAGCTACTTCAACAGCTAGCTTATATTTGTATTCAGCAGTATTTAGAGAATTACATCAAGAAACAAAAATGATAAGACACAATTTTATTAAGTAAATTGCACAGAGGAACCTAAAGAAGTTCAAAGGCAAGTATATGTAGGGAGCTGCATCTGAGGAGGAATAACCCCATGCACCAGTACAGCTTAGGGGCTGACATGCCAGAAAGCAGCTCTGCAGAAAAGAACCTGAGGGTTCTTGAAGACAAGTTGTCCACAAGCCAGCCACATGCCCTTGAGGCCAAGAAGGCCAAGGGGCTACATCAGGAAGAGTGTGACCAGCAGATCAAATATGTAAAGGGCGGGTGTAAAGACGAAGGCGCAAGCTCTTTTCAGTGGTGCCCAAAGACAGGATAAGAGGCAATGAGCACAAACTGAAACACAGGAAGTTCCATCTGAATATGAGGAAAAACTTCTTTACTTTGAGGCTGATGGCACACTGCGACAGGCTGCCCAGAGAGCTTGGGGATACTCCCTCTCCAGAGATACTCAGAACGTGCCTGGGCACAATCCTGCGCAACCTACTCTAGGTGAACCTGCTGGAGCAAAAGGGGTTGGACTGGATGATCTGCAGAGGTCCCTTCGGACCACAACCATCCTGTTATTCTGAAAATGGCTCTTCGCAGATTCTTGTGTTTCATACCAAACAAAACTACACAGAAGGAAAACAGCGCTGAAAGAAAGAACATGTTCATACTATGGTAGAGACATGTAATTATGTACAAACTGTGTGCATGTGTCAGGCCACCATCAAAAGTTAACTACTTAGATTTACTAAGAAATCTACAGGGTCTTGAAGCAGGAAACAATCCCTCTCTGTTCAATCTTTTCCAGCAACTAACTCAAACTTGGTGTTTGGGGGTTGTTTCATATGCTTAAAGAGGTCATTATTACATAGCTCTTGTGAGGAGAACTTTCTTCACACCAGTCTAGTGCCTAGATCTTCAGCACTCATCCACAGAGGAAAATTAGGAAGGAAAAAGGTTTATCTCTGATTATGTTATCAGCATTCTTGCACATTTCTTGTGCTTCAAAGCAGTAAGTTATTGAAATAACCTTTTGTTACACATCTCCCTTCATCTATAAACCAAAACTATAACATACATTCTCCTGTCTTCATCCACTATTCATTTGTATGCAACAGATTTCAATATTTTTAATTCTACTGTGCTTTTTCATTAATACAGTTTGAAATCTACACCTAATTAGCAAATTTCTCTGCAGTAAAAGAACTATAGTTCAGTGTCCATAGTCCATTCATAATGGTTTTAATATGGCGACAGCGTAATGTTGGACAACTACATCCTCCTTTTTGGAATTTTGAAGCTAAAAATTCCAGGTGTCTAAAGATGGCTTAAAAAGTTGTCTCCTAATTCCAACATCACTGATTTTAAGACCAAAATCACCCTGCTCTCCTTTCCTCATACAAAACGAGCCTTAAGAAAACTTACAAAGGTCACTATCAGCAAAAATAATGGCTGTTACAAATAGGAAGGGAAGGGAAATCAGTTGATTACAAGAAAAAAATAGCCACAATTACCTTAAAGTTTCATCAGAGTACATACAGTTTAAAATTCACCAGCCTGCACTGAGAAATTGGCACTATCCAGGTAAAATCCTTTTATTGATTCTCAGTAGCCCACTGGATTCCCCCATACCAAACTCACTACTTTGGAGGTGAAAAATTAATAGCTTCAGAAAAAAGGTTAACAGAAAACACCCTTAGAGGTTCATACACTTGTTTAAATGCCCTTTAAGAGTTTCTTAAAATCTACAGGGTAGGCAGAGCTGCAAGTAATTTTACATATACTAGTATCAGGCAGCAAAACATTCCAGCAACATAGCTGGAAAATGCTAATGCTCAAATTACTTTTCTCCTGCACAAGCAGAACAGGCACTTAGAGAACATCTGACAGGAGACAGAAAAAAAGTGAAAACACACAAAGGGAAATCACAAAGATGAAAAAGGGAAATAAGAGCAATGAGATTTCAGCAATGTGCTCAAGTCCCTACACTTTGTTCTTGCAATAAAAAACCAAAGATACTTGCTGTCAAAAGAAAAGGTTATATAGGGAATGCTCTAGCCTACTGATGCTTCTAAGAAATGCAGCGCAAGCATTTCAGAGTACACTTGGATTTGCTCATTTAAATATAGGTGCATCTTAAGATTAGAAATTCACTTTCATCTTAAATAAGGAACATCTTCCATGTACCTACCAAATAAGCACTACATTTTTGCTGAATCATTAAAATGCATTCACATAGTTGGGCAATTGTACACACTACCAAAAAAACCTATTAGTCACTTGTTCAGCCGTCTTAGCTGTTTATTAAACTTCACAGGAGCAGCTCAATCAAACAGACAAAAAGGATTAGTGGATGCTACAAAAGAACCGACATCTGAAATCTGTGACCTGCTTGGGGTAACAAGTCAAAGCAATTGAGAGGTCTGGAATGATGATAAATCAGTTAACTAAGCAGAATTCAAACAGCAGTGAAGTAAAACACAAGGTAAACCACTCCAAAATATATTTCAAATGAAAAAGTATTTTCTTTGGAACTATTTGTATAGAATTGAAACAGAACAGTTAACACTGGTAAGAAATTAACAAAAGCATTTTTATACCTTCTGAAAACAAAATTTCATTTAAAAAGTGGTATATCTAATAATTGTATGGTTTGCAATAAAATCCCCACTTTTTACAACTTTTCTCTCTAAGTACTCTGCAATCATAACCAGCTTTCGTCTGAAAAACATCAGTTTGGGATCACAGTGAAAGAAACCCAAAACGGTGAAGTGGGTAACAATGGATCAGGAGTCAGTTAGCATGCCACCTCTTTGCTGGTGGCATGCTAGCAACAGCAAAATACATCATTTCGCTATGGTCCTCCTTCCATCCACTGTCTACGTAGTTTGTAACTACTCTGCTGCTTTTCATTTTAATCACAGTTAGGCCCCAGTGTTTTTTCTCTTTTAAACATCTGTACTGCAACAACCAGTGGTTTGTGCAGCACAAGTTCTCAAAACACAACTGGTGCCTCAGAACAGAAAATCCAAGGAATGAGACTTGTCTCCAGCTCCCAAGAATCAACAACATTTATGTCAACTTAGACAATTGTTTAGAAGGGAAAAGCAGCTATTTTTAACTATTTTGCTTAGTGGCTGCACTTGAGGGAGGCTCCCATTTCCTTTCTTCATCTATGTAGCAGCCATAACTACTATTTCCTTTTCCGTCAGCTGCTTCTACAAAATATCTGGGCTTGCTCCTTGCAACAATGCACCGTCTTCAATACTTTCACAGGTTCAAAGCAAAAGCTGAATACTGCTTCCAAACTAACTTCTGCCCTGAGGGGTAGCAGGCAACTTTACCTTTGAATGCATCTATTTCTGTTCCACACAGAAATAGCAAGCCTGAGTTAGGTAAGGGCCCTAACCATGAACCAGCAAGCCAGTCAGGGGATCCAGATTTAGGCTGCTCATGTTTAATGATGCTGATGCTTAGACTAGTAAGTACAAAGGGGATGCAGCTCTCAAACTTATTTTGATTGTGCTGCTTAAGCACAGCTACTTGGTGTGATCATTTGCACTTGAAACAATTTAACTCAAATACAGAAATCTGTAGAGACAGCACTGTATGATCTTTCAGCTCCTGATGACCAAAAGCAAGTATCTGGTGGATCATTAGAGGAATTTAAGTGCTTTTCTCTGGGAGTGTCATTGCTGAAAACCTAGTTAATTCCGACTCCAGCTTAATTCTTTTTATTTTGAGCTATGAGAGGTTCATTATCATATGCTAAAACAAACCTTCTGCACTCCTTAGCAGAACTGGTAAATGCTACCATATGCCAGGTATGGGATAGGAAAAAGGAACTCTTTTTTCTCCTCAAACGGAGACATTTGAGATGAGGGCAGTCTTTGTATTCACATCTGTATACATTTGGTGAATAAAAACCGGAAGGATAGGAAGGGCAGAGCAAGCAAAGGCTACAGCCATTCTAAGCTAACTTCCAAAGCCTGATCTCATCAGTCTTGCACAATACAACTCTAAACACAAAGATGAGAATTCAAAATAATTTCTAGCAGAACTATAAGGAAAGGTATCTGCCATCACGCCAATGACTAGATACAGATCTCCCAAGAGGACCTGTTGATTTTGGTTTTGAACTGTCACACCCTCCCTCCCCTGCCATACAGCAGTTGACAATGTTGAGAATAACTCTGGTTTTTTTTCTACACATAGTGAAAAAAATATATTACCAGCTTGCCTTTGAAAAGTCCTGGAATCCTCTAATAAAATGCTCTGTAAGAGAAATGGTTTGGAAATCAGTGGCATGGAACTTGTATATTCCCAAAAGACTGGAATTGCCCAATTTTTGCATGATTTTACCCTAACTGTCCCCCTTCCCTAATCCTAATCAAAACTTCATATGATTCTTCTGAAAGCATTATTTAAATATGTATCTAAAATCACTTTCTCAATTACTCACTCAAGCTCATGCATGTCTAAAAGAAGTTTAGTAGGTAAGCCAACTCGCATGGGCTATACTGAGCCAAGTTTATGTATGCAGCTACTGTCCTTTGCTGCCTCTAATCTCACCTCACCTCATTTTCCCCAGAAAAGATTATACATTCACAGAAGACGTCATCTGTCAATCACGATTCTCAAAGTTTGTGTTCTGCAAGACAACAAAAGCAGAAAAATAAAAGAGCCCCACTTTTAGAGAGTGTGTCAGAAGAGTCCGGAAAGCTAAGCATTCCTTTAGGGAAGAATAAACTTCAGTCTTCTGCACTTCCTTTATGCATCCCAGTTGATCTGAGCACTTATCAAAGATCTCTCTTTAGTAACATGATACAACTCATTTCATTAAAATGAAGAAATGCATTGAGACAGCAGTGTTAAAACAGAACTAAAAACGTATTTTTATGATCACTGGAATAAGGGGAAAAAGTAAAAATGAAGAAGAGAGAACATCATGAAAAAAAGCACACATGAAAAACCACCTCTGAATTAGGGGATATAGCATCCAAGGGGAAGAGAGAAGCAGGAAGTCTGCAACTGCAAAAGTCTATGCTTTGCAAGAACTTGAAATTATCCCTTTTTCCACAAATGAGGCAGAGATCCTGCAGAGAAAAATACTTTGAGAGCTGTCAAAATTATGCACAAAACAGCTGAATTAAGGTCAGACATATAAGATATGTACAATAATGGTTTGGGTTTTTTTATATTATTCATTTCATGTTTGTTTTTAATGCACTGTTTTTAGGTAATTCTGGCTTTGGTAGTGAAAATGAAACTAAAGAATCATGCTCATCCTCTACTAAAAACAGAGCTTGAGGCTTCCCTTCTCTGAGTGCTCCACTTGGATCTTAAACTACAGAAGGACTATTCCCTCCTGCTCAAGCAGAACAACTGATAAGGGAGAAGGAACAATGTCCACAAAGCCAGGTAAGATAATACATGAAATTACAGTGGGAATTTACTTCATTTATATTGCAGCAACACTGCATGCGCACACTCCCAACTTCTTTCCAAAAGCTATCTTACACTTATTGCAGGTTAGAAGCATGCACACAGGCAATCAAAGCAAAGCAGTTGACAGACTATTAAGTTTCCATCTGAACTGATCCTGTTCCTTTACATCTCTTTGTTCATGAGTTCTTAACATTTATCCTCAAACTGTCAAGATGCATCTCACTGCTTGTGCCTCCTGTGCTATCAGGGGCATCTGCACTCACTGCTTGTTCTCACATCCCCAAGAAAACTTGAAAATACCTTTCCACACTTTCTTCAATAGCTCCACAATTCTTCCCCTTGGCAGTCCTCCCCACTTAATGCTGTTAGTGTCTACAGAGCAATCAAGCTAACAAATCTCTCAGAACTAATTAAACTGGGCTGAGCTTGTGCTACATCACACTTTACCTTTCAATTTTTGTATGCCTCAGAAGTGACACAACCCCTTTAAAAAAAAAAAAAAAAAATAAGCCCTTTCCTTGGAAATGTCACTTGTAAAATCAAAGCTCACTCTACTACTCTTCAATTTAAGGAGGGAGAGGAGTCTCTAATAGTGTTTCCTAATACTTATAGCTATAAAAGTGTACTTCAAACTTCCTCCCACCTCAACCAGATAACGAGCTTTTCCTTCAATCAAATATAATTGACTTCACAGCACTTCATTAAACAATTCCTTTCAAAACCAACTCCCCCACGAAATGAGAAGAAATCAACATTCTGCAATCCAGCTAGCATTCTGGCAAGTCAGGACCCTAAACGCTAGAAACTAGCGCTGGTGATCGCATCGAGCTCTTGACTTGCCTTTCCATGTGCCCACCACAGCACATTCTTTAGCTGCAAGGTCACTTTTAAGAAGGTGCTTAGCCTTCCTTGTTTGGTACAGGATGAATGATGCTCTAGTGCCTGTCTAGACTGAAACTTGATGGAATGCAGTTACCTCTACACTTTGTATTCCCACACCTCACGGAACTGAAGTGAAGCAAGCCCTGGTGTTATCAATTAAGAGCTGAAACAAACTGCTTTATGTAATTGCCACAAAGGAATTTACTATCAGATTCCATCACATACGTCATCCTAATTTGTTATTATACATTTCAGCTAGAAGTAATAACAGTTTGTATATGGCATTCCTAGATTATTTTTAACTGGTTGCAATTACATGTTGAAAGCATATGTCGGTAACATAAAGATAAATTCATTACATCCTTATTCTAACCATCCTATAAAGAGTAATAAAACCAAGGGTGGAGAAGGGTGGGCAAATCTAGGAAAAGAATCAAGACATAAATATCTTGTCCTGTAATAAAACTGGTAAACATCCAGCCAAGATGTCTAGTTTTATCTCCAGAAGCAAGGACACTGCAATAGGCTTACTGCTCTGTGTTTCCTGGTAGTCTCCCTAAAACACCTGAACTGTAAATCTGTACAAATGACTAAAGTACTCCTAACACTGGGACACTGGTGAGTTTCACCAGTATCTTGTATAATAAGCATTTGAAAATAGAACTGTACTGAACTTCACTGTCCCAAACTGATTCTGCTTACAGCATGTAGACAAAAATATGTGAAAAAACCAACGCTGAGAGGCTCATAACTGGCATCATGTCAGCACAGAAAGGGAAAAGTGACTTGCGTAAATTTCCATTTAAATACAGAACATTCACATAAATTTTCATTTTCCCCTCAGTAATCAGATACAGGAAACAAGCTAGCTGAGACAGTAAGAAGTTCAGCATTTAGAATTATCTTGTTTAACTTTAATTAGAAGCCTGACTAAATGCTGTTGATGTCTTTTGTTTGGTTTTTATTTTGCATTATATGCATGAACATATTGCAGGAAGACTGGAAGTGACATATAACAGCGTCATTAAATTTACGTCAAACCCTGGTGTCTGAAAAACATGGATTTAACTACATTTTAAGATTTGAAGTTGGCAGAAAAGATATGATATGCATGACAAATACATGAAACCTGCCAGCAAAGAGGAGCTGTATCTCTTCTTGTTAGCAGTAAAGCAACATTAACACTTAAGTACTATTTGTAAAACTCCATAGCCATTCAATCACTTATATTAAGCATTACCTAAGACACTGCACTGATTTTTACAAATACTTAATAATAGTTTTATGGAAGATTAATCTTAATCAAATGCAAGGAGGTAAAGTCATAAAAAGCACTGATTCTTCATAAATTTTTATTTCAGTTAGTACAACTGTGGATTATTCAGGTTCTTTGTATAAAAATACACCGAGTAAAGTTCTGCATTATTTGCCACGTAGGTTTTTTTAAGTTAAAATTTTAGTTTTCATCGGTTGCTTAACACTCCCAGAAGTTAGAGCGCAAGTCTGTGCTATTTTGATAGATACTAGCTATGCACTGTGCAGTTCAGCTAATTCTTGGGGACATATTCTGGATTTACTGGCAATTCCAGATGTTTTCTCAGCTAGTGCAAGCTTCCTTCTTTATCAGAACATACAGACGGAGTAAGTGAAATACACATTACCCTGTGTGCTACACATAGTTCACCATTCTTCTCAACTGGTTACCCAATTTTAATGAGAATCTTAACTGTGGTGCTTTTTGACTCTTCCGCCTCTCTTCTTTCCTGATTATTGGATCACCAACTCTGTTCACAGTTTTCCTTACACCGTGTTAAAAGCCCATTCTTTATTCCTCTGCATACCTTATTATGTTCTCAGCCCAGCTCTTTTGTTACTAACACTTCTAAAACCAGCTGAGAAAATCAAGTTGTTGTCCATGATATCACTTTGACAATATCTGCCTCCTTTTGCAGACATACGCTTGCTTCAGGATGAAGGACTTTGTCATATACTTTGAAGCAGTCATCAAAACATCTGAATAGCTGCTTTCACATTTAACCCTTTCATTCCTCAGCAGGACCCAATTTGACACCTCTTTTACTGCATTCCCTCTTAAATGCCTCTAGATTTCCTCAGTGAAGTGACTTATGCTCAAACTATGCTTACCAGTCTCATATATTGTAGCACTAGTTATTATTCAAGTGTCTCTGGACTTTAGGACCTCAATGCCTTTTTTTATTTCCCTTCTTCAAATGGGAAAGGAAGGAAAAAAGAATTCTAGCATTCTCAAAGTGAAACCATGGATTTGAGTTGTTATATTACTATTTTATCACTATTCTTCCTTATTTTACACACTTTCTCCCCATTTTTAATTCATTTACTATGTTGTGTCACATGTGGACTGCATATTCCTGCGTCCAAAGGCCATATCGTCAATTTTAAGTAGTGTTATATAGTCTGCATACAGACAAGTAAAATAGCAATTAGGGTTTCATTTGCTTTGCACACAAACATTCTATTCCACTACTTCTTAAAATAAGGGAAGCTAAATTTGCTGACAGCTTCATTAATGATACTACTTCTCTGACAGGAAACAATAAAAGCAAAGAAAGTCTCTCTATTTGCCATTTAAGATACTTCTAAGTTTGTACTGAAAAATTCAGGAAAAAAACATTTACTAGATTTTAAATTCTTAGCTAAAACAATGTTAAACAACTGTGGCCAAATAACTGTGTTCTGCTGCAACAGCATTAACTACTAGAGACTAAATTTAACTCAAATTTAATTAGGCCAGATTCATCTTCATATAACTAAAAGAGAAATTATTTAACAGGCTCTGGTAGAATCTGGATGTAATTAATAAGTATAAAGTTTACCAGTCACACAAAATAAGCTGTTTATAAGGACTTCTTGGAAATTGAGAACACCAAGCAAACAGCTAATTTGCTAATATTAAAATACTAGGTTTTAACAGTGAAGCAGATTGGTATGCTCACACATGTATACATACACACATATGTATCACAAATCATCTTCACTGTATCTATGCGACACACACTAGAATTAGGGATTTGCATTACGTTCTACATAAAAAAAGTTTAGAGAGATCCAAACACAAACAGTGGGCATGAGGAATGATTTACCCTACTGTTTCCACATCTTTTTTTCACTCATTTAGATTCACTGAGTCATTCATCCCAGCCTGCAAAGCAGAGTAAGAATAGCGCAGAAAGCTGGAACAAGTTCTTCAACTTCTCAGCCGAGTCCTACTCAAATACCAGCAGCAAACCCTGCGAGACAGGAGTGTGTGCTCTGGACCCAGCGCTTGTCTCCTGTTACAGCTGGCACAGCCCAGGCCTGTGTGGCTATTTCAATCATGGCAGCTGCTCTGGCTGCAGCTCCCAGACCCAGGCCATTACAGCTAGAAATAAAGGCAAAGAACTTTAAACATGCAAACATAAGACACCGACACCATGGTGGCATCCAGACAAACTTCATTACAAGGTTCCTTTTATCCTTCTCTGATTGCAACTGAAATTATTTTCATACACAAAGACTGTTCTTGGGCTAAGTGCCTGTTTTGCATATATATGCCAGCGCCACAGTCTAACTAAGAAGATAGGTGCTATAATTTTCCTACTAGAGTCTTAGTTTTCTTCAGATTACTACATTGGCTCTACATATCATATATCAAGCAGCTAAATCTAATGATAATTTACATTTAATAACTGGTAATCACAAACATACCTAATCTTCAGTTAAGAAGTTCCCTTGTCCGCAAATAAATATAGAAAAATAACGCCTACTGTTTAGGTTTTAAACAAACAAAAGGACTGGTGAAGTTCAACTGTATAGCATGACCACACAAAGATTTTTGCAACTTAGAAGGCACAGGAACACAAAGCCCCCAACAGATTTACTGACTTCTCTCTGAAGGATAGCATCAGAAGGAAGGATTCATTTTCACATACATTAAGAAACAAACTAGCTACAACAGAACCACACCATGACTAACAAAAGCAAACATCTTTTAGAAGTGGACAACTAATCAGACCCCTGTAAGAATATTTAATATAATCATTATTATAGAAAATAGCTGGAATAATAACACAACCCATTATTTTTCTTCATATATGTTTGTCAAGTCTTAGCAAATTTCAGAATAGCAACGGATCGTGCATTAGCTTAAATTCTTGGAAAACCAAAGTAAGGTTCTCCAATAAGGATAGTCTTGGAGTTTTGTTCCAAATATCTGTACATATGCCCTCTGGTTGCAGAAATAAACCATTTCATTTTTAACAGAAACCAAGCCAAACTAAGTCTGATAAGACAAAAGCAAGAGTAGTAGAATATGTTTAGTCAGTCATTCTTGCCACTGAACTACGTTAACGCTTCTCACACCAGGTGAACCTGCCCTTTGTGACTTATGCAAAGGGAAATGCACTTCATGCCATGAATGATGAGCTGGAGATGACACTGCCAACACCCGATACTTAGATATTGAGTGCTGCATTCTCTAACGTATAACTTAAGGAGCCCAATTAACATGTATGACATACTGTACTTACAGGCATCTCAAAAAAAAAAAGAAAAGCCTCTTACCCGTATTTTCTCACACCCATTCTGCTTACAACTCAAAATAGAAAAAGTATATATAGCAGAACAAGGAGTATAAATGGAGTATCAGCTTTTGGCTAAATGCAATAGTAAGCTGCTATGCAGCTACCTAACACACTTGCTGGTAACAGTCCGTACAGCAGTGCAGAGGTTCATTATACCACTAGCTGTGTCATTCTCTGCCATTTACTCCAACCCAGAAGGTTGCCTTTCCACTAGTACTGCTCAACACAAATAATAACATTATTTTAATGCACCTGACAGGTTCAAGCAAGTACAGTGTGTAACAAAACAGTCAAAGGGACCACAGGAAAAGAGTATGTTACACCACCGTTGAAAAAAGATCGTAAGGAAGTTTAATGTGTGGGATAGCTGAACTCAAGTAAGTTTATATTAGGACAGTCAATTAAATCCAGTTTCAAAAGCGTGAAAAATAACACATACCATAAACTGCACGTTACTCATACACACCATGAAGTCGGAAATGGATGACAGCCATCCAGTAAAGTGATGTGGGCATTGTTTTGGAAGTTCAGTTTAAAAGATCGCCTACCACCTCATCTCAGAAACACAAGTTGTTCCACAAGCGGCAGACTGTTGCCTATAAATGTGCCCCTTCTCCCATACTTCTTACCCAACTCCCACTCATCCCACAAAAGGTATGCCCAATTCTGCCCCCAAATCTCCTGCAACATGCCAAGCGAACAAAAGACTAAATATACTGTGCTTTGTCCAGAACAGTGTATGCACCAGCATGATTGCCAGGATCCCTACCCTCACTGGGCAGCCAGTTTTAAGCAAAGAGAATTGCCTGGACTGAGTTCTGCTCTGCTTTCTCCTTGGGAAACCTCTATCTTGGAATGGCCTCCTCTATTCAGTTCCTAATTTGCATGAAAACAGTAGCAAATTAATCTCTGAAGAGATGTGAAAGATCTTTCACATGTGGTGGAAACTGGCCAGCAGATTCAAAAGTTAATGGTGGAGATGGAAGGGCTCACGCACGGCAATGACAGTCTTCTGTGTCCAAAGTGCCTATTTTTCCCCTTCCTTTCTCACAGAAATAAGAAACAAAAGAAAAAACACAAAGTACTGAAAGCTGCAGAAGGTAGACACTTCAAAACAAAAAATGTGATTTTGCTGCAAACCCAAGAATGATAACTTGGAATAAAATGCCAGCACCACCCAAAGATCTCATGGTTTCCAAACTCAGGAGACTGAAGGAAAACAAGGAGAATAAAGGCCTTATCTAAATTACTAGGGGACTCATTCATTCTCACAAGACAGAACACAAAAATCTCCAAAACTGCTGCACACAACTATTCTTTCTTTCTCTCCCCCAGCACAAAAGCTTCATTCCACGACATAACTGCAAACAAGTCTGACAAAGTTAACACACTATCTCTGTCTGACTGTCTAACATGCCTTGGTTTTCATCCCACTGCAAACCAGATTGAATCCTTCATTCTTTCCAATCTCTCCTGTCCTGCTAGCCTTTCTTCCTCCTGGTCACACACCCAGACCAACCTCACCTTCTGCTCAGCCCAGTTTCCAGCTCTGCAATCACCGGCCCCCTCGAGTCAGCAGGGTACCATCAGAAATCAAAATTTTAGGAGGAGCACAAGTTTTTAAATTGCAAAAATTTCATTTTAAAGCATTGGTCATCACCTCAAGCTTCCCACTGCAAATTCCTGTAGCCAAGATTGAGACACTAGGCTTCAACACACAAACTTACCAGACTGATGTTCCCTGCCAAGTGTCTGTGTGTGCTCTCCACACTACGTGTCCAGATAGATTGCCACATATTAATTTAGGTGTATCTTAAACAATCTTGCATTAGAATAGAAGGGAAAAAAAAACCCTACTACTGTTGTATGATGAAAAACATGATCATTAAGCTCTGTAACAGGACAGACTACCTAGACAGACTGTGAAATCCCTCTTCACTGGAGATTTTAGAGATGTTAGGCAAACAATGTTATCTGTACTTATGCAACCAGACCATGGCAGAAACAGAAATCACTTCCAGCCTTGCTCTTCTGTGAATTTATAGTTCAAGAGAAAGAAAAAAACCAAACCCAGAACAGTATCAATCATAAAGAAAGACCCCACAAAAATCAGTTTGAGTACTGAAAGGTTTATGTTTAGAGAACAGTTCTATTTCACTTATTTTTAATTCCAATTCAAGCAGCGATCAGTTCCACCAAGTCTACAAGCTTACTAAAATAAATGCTTAAAACTGCTTGTAAGCTATGCACAGATGCCAGTCATACCCAACACCAAGCCTGTTTTATTCAGGGCATAAATATTTTGTTCCAAACGAAACTTTACACATCATTTACAGCCCTGGCTGGGAAAATTAAGATTCTGCTCAGAAAATGACAGCACATATTCATGGCGCAGACAGACTGAGTCCAAAACACAATCTAGCTCCAGTGACAGTAAGCCATGCACTCTATTGGTAGCAATAAAACATTTCTGAAGAAACCTAATGTAACAACGTTCTCATCCCTCTGGGGAAAAGAGCAGGGGAAGGTGGTACCAGCCAAGCAAACAATGCCACAGACTATACAGACTATTCAGAAATACTTTAGGAGCATAAAAAGGTGGAGGAACAAGGGCGTAATGGTCAACAGAAGGTTTTTTAGAGATCATAATACATGCTAGAGATGTTATCAAAACAACCACTTTATACAAAGCTCACCATAAGAATTCTAAGAAACACAGCTATGCTTCGCTTTTTGTCCAAGGTGAAGTGAAGTTTGCCTTCCTTCATCAGAGGATAGGCTGACAATTCAGCCAACCTTGATTCCTTTGAGGGTAAAACCATTCATACTGAAGTGAGGTATCTATGTCATGTCTCAGGGCTTGAAATTTGGGCTCCTTGGCCATTGGATGAGTGTAGCTTCCATTTCCTCACAGGCTGTGCCTACACTGGACAGTGCAGTACAGAAGTACTGCGGTTTGCTTGGAAACTGGAAGCAGCTTAGATGAAATATCAGAGAGGTTCATACAGTCTGGTTTACCTAATGGAAAAAAGGCTCTTCTCAGCGGGGTAAATGGCTCTGCGCAGAATCCTGCGCTTTCAGAGCCACGCTATTTCTTTACACAACCGTACAGTTAATGAAGCCCTAGTCTGGCATACAGGCTGCGCTTGTATGTGTGGTTATCCATTAAGCACACGAGTCATGCTCCTCAAGCAAACAGTCTTGTTTCCATCTGCTAGGCTAGTATTTCTGAGACAGCTCCCAAATCAAACAGAAAAATAAGTTTAAATTTTAGAGTACATCTGAATGAGAAGTAGAAACTGAGGTGCAGATAGGTTAAAAAAAACCCCAACAACCCTACTGAATATGCAAGATATAAGAAGTCAAAACAGTGAATTAGAAAATCTGAGTTGAATGGCCAAAGGAAGCTTTTCCTCATGTCACACAATTCATACTTCAAATGAATTATGTTGAGAAACAAAAGTAACTTTAAGTGGCAAGACAGAACTGGATAAAGATGCTTCAGTTCACTCATTTTAATTAAAATATCATTAAAAAAAATACTTCAACCTCTGTCCAATTCCATTCACACTGAAAATCTTGAGGTCCTGTTGAACCACACAGATAGAGACTTATGAAAAGATTCCCAAACATAAAAGCATATTCTGTTTGCTTTAATTTTCACTTCATACTTTCCACAAACAATTTACACATTAGACAATGGAATGCTGCCTACCCTGGGTATGTATAAAGAAGGAAAAGTGGTTTAGTACTGCATATCACATAAGGCAATCAAGTGAAACAGGGAGAGATTGTATCTTTAATATCAGGTCTATACAAACACCCAAACAAAATTCTTTAGTAACACTGGCGAACAGCTGAAAGGTTCACCAACCACCTCTTCAGGTGCAACCCTCACAAGTAACACTGAATTAGTCTGAATCCTCTAAAATATAAGGGCATGTAAATATGTCTCATAGTTCTAAAAGGAGTATCTAGAAAGAGGTATTTCAAGTAATTTGAAAAATAAAGAACAAAGTACCACAAACCGTATTTTTTCACAATATAACTTTTTTAACCACTCAAATTTTTACCTAAAATTAGTATTGGTAAAATATTCTTACTGTAGTATTTCTCTTTACAAGGGCTAACATATGATTTAAGTACAGAGTTACCAGATACTTGTTAAGATCTGGATTTTATGGAGGAAGCCAATACTTCCCCCTTAATAATCAGCAAATAATTCTGAATCTAGAGCTAGTTCCTTATTGTATCTTCAATTACAAATCTGAAGGAAGAACCACCTTCTTTCTTCATTTGTATTCCAGATTATGAGTCAAACTGTCATCTAAGCTCCACTGTTCAGACTTTTTTTTGTCATCATCTTTCCTTTCCTGCCCATAATAAGCCCAGGTCTTTGTGGAGCTCTTCCCAGGGAGATCCAGATATTCTCCTCCAGATAGAAACTTAGAAACCTCTTATGAAAATACTTTCCCCTCTGATGTCATGATTTTGTATTTATAAACACTCAATTCTATACACTGCTGAGATACAGTATCCATTCACTTATCAGAAGTAAGAATTGATAGGGGGTTTCAAAGCTACAAAGGCAGCATTTTTACTCTGATGGGAGCACGCAGTTCATACTTTGGGGGAGGGGAAGAGAAGAAAGAGTGTTGGCTTTTTCATGAACATAAAAGGGCAGAATTACACATTAGTGTAGCTTCCCATGTATAGACATATTTTTTTCTGAAATACAGTGTGAACTTAAAATCAACCATTAGTTACTTTAACTAAAGCTTAAATCATCTGTGTAATTACTTTTACAGAGGATTACGAGCAAGGTTTTTTAAAATGTGGATTGTTAAAATTTCACAATTAAGAAATAAATCATAATGGGAAATTACATTCCTATTCACAAAACAGCCAAACAAACTGGCATCATTAATACTCTTTTAACAAGGGAAAACCAAAACTGAAGCACCAGGAATACTGTTGCCAGGTCAGAATTGAGGTGAATTGGCAAAATCATGCAAATGGGCTCGTACTGCACCTGCCCAGCCCTCGGCCTGGTACAAATCCCTACTTGCTCCTTCAGGAACCCTTCTCCTTCATCAGGGCAGAGAAATCACCAACTCACCAGACTTTTCACAAAGGGGAAAAAACCCTACACTTGTTAAAAATCGTATCTGGAAGAAGAGTTGAGATATTGGGCATTTTAACTAATATGTGCTTTAATACTGAGATTTTTGACCTTCAGAAGTCCCTTCTTCCAGGAAAAAAAATGGGAAAAAAAAAAAAAATGAATGAAAAAAAGAAAAAAAGAAACCACTCCTCAGAAACTACCACAGAGAGACGCTGCAGACATCAGTCTAAAATAATGGCAGCCAAAGGTCAGGATGATATAGGCAGCATCAATCTTTTCATTTAAATATCTTCCTGAAAGAAACCTCTTAAAAAGAAAAGCAAGAAAATCAGGAGCTATCCGGTCAGAGTGATGAAGAAACTGCCTAAACATGTATAATTTACAGGATTTTCCTAATAATGACACCAAGTATCTTCAACTTTGACAAGTAATTCCAGTTTAAGACCTCGCTGAAATGTAATGTGGAAACTGCCATCAGCTTGGTGGTCATCTTAGCAAGATGCAGCAATTTTCTTACAAAGATTCATCTATGAATTATGCACATTATATTACAAAAATAACACTAAAAAAAGGGCAAGCACTGCAAATTAGATCCCGATGAGTAAAAACACACCAAAGTCCTAAGAGTCTTCCAAAACCGCTGAGAAATTCGCACTGCAAAGAGGAACCGGTATTAGTGCCTAACAAAGCTGGGTAACACTCAGAAGGCTCCAACATGCTAATCTTGTCACCATGACAGAAAACCAAAGGATGCCAGACCAATACACATCTCTCCTGCAGTATCACAGCCAAACATCCTACATAGCTGACACTGAACTTCCGAGCAAAATTAAAAATAGGTCTAGCGTGTCCAAAAATATGAATAAGGACGGTCTTAACATACATCCTTCCAACTTCTTTTTAGAAAAAGAATACTCTTTAAGACCTTTCAGCATTCCTCAATGGTATCTTGTATTACTGTTCTATAATTGCAATAGGAATATCCACATTTCTGCGTCAGATCCCTCTTCCAAGAAAAGGAAATGGTATAAAACTGCAGCACATGTTTAAGGCCCCTAAAAGCACCGATGCTGATAAAATTAAAAATGGCTGTGCCCAAAGATCCCACAGCGAAACAGGCACAGTTCTGCTCACGATTAAAATATATATTAAAAATTCCTGCATTACCTTACAAAGGGCGAGGTATGCAAAACAAAAAGATTATATATTTTTCCAAAACTGAAGTAAGTTATTAGACAAGAGATGCAGATTTAGGCAAAGCATATGTCTTGAATGCGGGTCATTTACACAATAAAGCAGGTTTTATTCTCCGAGACGCTTAACATATATCGGGATTTCAAAAACTTTATTGGGCTGGAATAGATGCACACCACTTCTTAAGGAGACCCAGATGTGCCCAAATACCAGCCGACCCCACCCCCCATCTCCCTCTGCCAAAATGGCCAGTTCGTTACACCCACTGGCTACTTACCAGCCGCAGTGCTGAGCAGCAGGGTGGCACTGGAGAGCAGGAGCACCAGCACAAGGTGCTGCAGTGAGGCAGTCATACCTGAGGAAGCCGAGGTCCGAGGCAGGACGAGGGAAAAAATTAAAAGAAATAAAAGAAAAGGGGGGTGGGAACCCGACGAGAGGAATTTCCTCCTTCTTTCGCACAGCCTTCCTCAGCTCTCTCGGTTTACAATCCCGTCTGGAAGGGCAAATGGCAGATGAGAGGAGCCGTCTTCGCTCTTACTCCATTACACCCTCCTGCCTTCATGCCTGGGGAGTCGGCACAGCTCCGCGGACTCAAGGGAAGTGCCTGCTCCTGCCTCCCAGACCCGAGGCATGTCCCCCCGCCGGGGAACGGCGGCACGCTCCCTACCGAGCTGGGAACCAGGCTTATTTCCCACGCAGCTTCACGATATCGAAGAAACAGCCCGGTTGAGGAGGAAACATATCCAGACGCGAACCCGCGTCTACAGCAATGTCAGTCAGAGCAGCCCCGGCCGGCTGACCGGGGCACGGTCACCACAGGCTCTACGGGCTCACGGCAAAGCCGCGTCCCATCCCGTTAAAGGTCTCTGTCTTCTCACCGCCCCTGCTCGCTGCCTCACGCTCCCGGGAAGGCGGCGGCGATCCCTTCAGTTCCTCCGAGGCGAGGCGCGATCGGCTCCGCTCTCACGGTGAGTGCTGCGGCTGCATCCCGGCCCATCTGCCTCCAGCGCCGGGCGGGCTCCACCTCGCGCCCCCCGCCACAGAAGCGACGCCACCGCCGGCAACCCCGACAAAGGTGGGGCCCGGAACGCGGGCCGGCGGGAGCGAGGCCCCTCCTCGGCGGCTCCAGCTGCGAAGGCACCCGGCTGCCCTCGGCGGGCGAGAGAGCGGCCGAGGCCCTTCCCCGCGCCGGGGGACGGCGCTCCCCCTCCTCCGCCTCCCTCCCCGAGTTTCCACAGCGCCAGGCAGCCCCCCGGCCTAGCCCGGCCTCCTCTAACCCCTCAAGTCTCCGCTCGCCCGAGGAAAGGCTCAGCCCCTCCGCGCTGCCAGCTCCGCGCCGCTCCGCCTCCTTCCCCTGCCCGCCGCCGGCTGCGGGCGGGCGCCGAGGGCCGGAGGTCCGCTGCCACCGCCCCGCCGCGGCTCGCGCCCCCTCCCGCCGGCCCGCCCCAACAGCACCAGCGGCCCCGCCGGCTCCAGACACAAAGCAGAGGCGCTCCGACCGCCAGCCCGGGCCGCCGCGCCCCCCCGCCGGACAGGCCCCGCCCCGCCACCGCCGTCACATGGAGGGGCCGGGCAGCGCCCGCCTCCTGCCGCCGCGCCCCTGACCATAGAGGTGGGCCTCCAGGTAGGTAGAGAGAGGCCCTCATGGACAGAAGGGCTGGGAGGGGGAAAGCGGTGGGGCGACCCGACCCGCCATGTTGTGGGAGGGGGCGGCGGGCCGCTGCCTGCTGGGCCGGGCCGGTAAGGCAAAGGGCATGTACCGGAGTAGGAGAGCCGAAGGCGCGGGGTGGCTTTATGAGATAGGCCCGGCCTTCCCCCTCCTGACACGAGTGAACGCTCCCGACAGCCCTTCCCGGGAAGGCCGCGGGCGGCCACCCCCGGGCAGCCTGTGGGATAAACGTCTGAGCCTGTAAGCGGGGAAGAGTGAGCTCTAGGATCACAAAACCGCTTTTAACAAAAAAAAAGGGGCAAAAACGCCAACAAAACAGTTCCGTGCAGGCCCTGAGACTGCATCTCCTTTGAACCCCGTCGTCTTAGTTTCAAAAACCCTAAAGCTGCTGCCTTGTCCGCTACTCCAAGTCATCACAGAATGGTTTGGGTTGGAAGGGGCCTTTGAAGATCCTTTTAATTCCAACCCCGTGCCACAGGCAGGGACACCCTCCACTAGACCAGATTGTTCCAAGCCCCATCCTGACTGGCCCTGCTGGCATCATCCCTTCTGAGCTCCCCTACAAGCACTGGCAATAATCCCTGCTCCTCACTGCACCCAGGCAAGTCTCCCCAGGTCATACAGCCCTGCCTGACTCTCCCAAGCAAATCTGTTTCTTGAAGAGATTTTATGGTTTCAAAATAAAGATAAAGTTATCCTGCTGAGCAGTTCCTGTGCTTTAACCTTTGCTATATTGCACAGGACCAAAGAGATAATTGAGGCTACTAGCTGACTGGAGAGCTGTGAGTGGTATGCAGTGTCTGATGTTCTGGCCTAGCAAGGCTCTTTCAAACAAGTTTTACCGGGTGTAGCATAGAAAAAGCTTCTTAACAACATCCTGCACACAAGAAGGTACCTTCATATTTGGCCTTCTGCAAAGGGTCGGTTACGGGATATGCTTCCCTGTGCCTGAATTCCCACACCGTTTTCAAGAATGGAGTACAAGGAATACAAATCCAAAAATCCAGTTCCACTCCTCAGAATATTAAAAGCCACTACATAAAATGGTGTAGTTACAAATCTGAATTACAGTTTTAATGATAATAAAAGGTTTCTGCATAACTCCATTCCTCTTAACAAGCTATAACAGGTGAAATAGATGTAATGTGATTCTTGCATCAATAGAATTATTAAATTCTAATAGGTTTTTTATCATTGTGGTGCTTTGCCTGGAGACACAGTTTGACATTCCTGGGGTCAAGCTGAGTTTATGTGGCTGATTGTTATAAAATGCTGTAAAAGTTTGTTACAATATCTTTGCATCCAATCCGTGCAGATCTAATGTGATTATTGGTGAGAGACAATAAAATATAGAATCTGAGATTGTAATTTGCATTGCCCCTTTCCAGCACTGCAACCACATGTTAACCACAGTATCCTTCCTGTTGTTTGTGGAATGCAAACGGTCAAGAAATAACCTTTAAAAGAGAAAAAAAAAAGCACAATGAACAACAAACAATAGTTTACCTCCAAGAGAGTAAAAAAACCCCAACACTGAGTATTTTTTTGGGCCCAAAATCCAGTGTTCTTTTCTGGTTCAGCAAAGACACCAAACTATGCGACTTCTGCCCAGCTGTACCTACCAAGAAAGGAAGCGAGATCTACTTTGCTCACAGAAAACAAGAACCTAACTGTGTGGGTTGCACAGCACTTTCACTGTTTAGGTGGTAAAAGAAAATTACTGTAATTGTTTATGACGTGTATCAAAACCTGCTAAGCCTGAAGTAAATGACAGAAGTCTCACTTGTTTTAATGGTTCTAGTTTTGGCTCGTCTGTTAATACTGGGAGTTCACAAGAAATTGTACAAAACAGCAATTCTGCCCTAAAATACATAGTTGGATTTGTGGTGGGATTTTTTTTCTCTCTGTCTGCAAAATAGATTGTATTTTTGTTCTGTGTTTTCCTAGAAAGGAGGAACAGGACATCCCGGTTTTATACAATTATTTCCCATTAGTTTCACAAAAACACAGACCCTGATCAAGAAAACACCCTTGTGAAGGCCACGGGGCTGTGGATTTGCTTTGCCTGAGCTTGGGCTGATCTCCTGGTCTTGCAATCACAGCAGTTTGCAAGAATTTCTCCTCCTTCCCTAACCTATTTTGAGCTTTGTAACTCAAAGCCTTCAAGGGCCAGTGTGTGACTGCAAAGGGCCCCTGGACACGCATAGGTGCCAGGTTGCAGAGCAGGAGCCGCCGCACACCTATTTCTCTGGAGCTGCAGGGCTGAGGAGGGGCTGACCCCCGCTTCACCACACAGATGTAGGAAGTAATCGCTGCTGTCTAGGCACAGAAGCAGCTTCCTTTTCCCACGGTGGTGGGAGGAAACCAGACATCTAAACTGTCCCATTCAGACTCAGTTATTGTTATGTGCTTGGACAAGAACATATTTATAACTCTTTCTGTTATATTGTTTTATCTGTAAGCTGGGATTTCACTAGCCTAATATTTAGCAATGTCAAGTAAGACTATTTCAAGTAAGAAAAATACTCAGGATCATGAAAACTTGCAGAGCTGCACCAGAGTAAATGTGTCATGGGTTCAGGTAAGGGTAGGGGAGAGATGAGAAAACTTGTAAAATTAGGGATTGTAGGCCTACAACAATGCTGGAGAAGGACTCTTCATCACGGATTGTAGCAATGGGACAAGTGGTAGTGGGTTTCAACTTAAAGAGAGGAGGTATAGATTAGACATAAGGAAGAAGTTCTTTACTGTGAGGGTGGTGAGGCACTGGCACAGGTTGCCCAGAGAAGTGGTAAATGCTCCATCCCTGGCAGTGTTCAAGGCCAGGTTGGACAGAGCCTTGGGTGACATGGTTTAGTGTGAGGCATCCCTGCCCATAGCAGTCAGGTTGGAATTCGATGATCTTAAGTTCCTTTCCAACCCAAACCATTCTATGATTCTATTACCAAATTTTAAAAGAAAATATTCTGGCTGAAGCACTATACTTCCACCAGGAAGAACTTCATGCAGTGAAACAACAAAACTGAACTCAATGGAGACAAAAATGGTAAAAAGTAGAATGAGGAGAGACGTCTTTACAGAGTTGATGCTCTTTTGCAACTGTGTTAGCTGTTGTCAGAGCCAGGCAGGGCAAGGCTGGGCCGGGAGGGCAGTCATGGGACAGGGGCAAGGAGGACGGTAGCAGAACAGCCAGGGTATGATGGTGCAAGCACCCAAGATGTGTCTGATGTACGCCAGGTCCACGTCAAGACACATGTGTCTTGCTCTTGCGTGAGGGAGCTTGAAACAACACAGCCACATGCAGCACACAGCGTGTGCCTAAGTGAGACACTGAGATGAGAAATAAGGCTGATAGGCATCTGAGATGTTTCCTGCTGTCAATCATACTGACGCAGACTCAAAAATGTTGATACCACTTGCAAATTCAACTCTGTACGTAAGTGAAATTAAAGATATTCTTGTTAGCATCTCCTCTAAACAATATGCATCTTTATCTTTAATTACCTGGAATACGGAAAACTCTTTTCATGCTTCCAAGAGAGTATTCCAGTGAGTGGAAAACAAAATCAACAAAGGATGAAGATGACAAAAATGAACTACCAGACAATAGTTATAGCCCTGTTTCTTTTTAGAAAATGCAATGTTCAGGCACTTTAAGAAGATTTCTCAGGATAGGTTCACTGTTATCCAAGAGTTTTTCAGCGCTGATGCAATATAGCTATTATCATCATTAGGGCTCAGGGGACTGCTCTTTTTGACAGGGCCTTTCATGAAGTTAACAAATCAGTTTAAAACAAGCCATAAATTATATTTGGCTGCACATCAGCTTGGCCAGAGCGTTCTCCCAGCGCTCTCACAAGCACTGGGGAAAGAGGATAATAACATGGCCCGATGTTTAGCTTTTAGGGGAAATTTTGTTCCCAATTTAAAAACAAAGCATCTCCATAGCATTAACTCTGATGCATAAACATATGTTAGAACAGCAATCAAGATGTTTGCAGACTTTCCTACAAATAAATACACCCATTCTGTATTTTAAGTAACAGCTTAATAAATAATGGATTTGGTACAGGTCTCTACTGCAAGCGCTTGCCACTCATTGCTAAATTAGGGAACTGTCAGCAAGATCATCTCCCCAATCTCGCCTCCTGTAATAGTGCATGGAGAGAAAGGTGGTTTCTGATAGCCAGCATCCAAGCCTTATATAGCTCTCTAGATTATTATTAACAACCTGAACTGCAGCCAGAACGAACTGAAAAGACAATCCGGTCTACTTACAGTCTGCTGAGTTAGCAGCTAACGCTTCAGCCAGTGCAGCCAAACAAGTAATCACACGCAGATGTCGTTACCCTCAGAAGTATTCAGTTACTTATTTTATATAGATTTTCCCATCAGTGTCCAATCTGGGGTGTTGCACAGAGGCATTAGTACACCCCTGTAAGTCCCCTTGGAGTGAGAGGTCAGGATAGTGAGGGTGGCTGTGGGAAGACCATAGTTACAGGGAAGTGGGCACATGGTACACCGAAAGAAAGATGGTAAATCCTCCAGGGATTTTGGAAGCAATCTGCACCCGGAAGTACCTTTCTTCAGTATGGACGTGTCTCCTTGGGAATAGGGAAGGACACCCTGCCCTTCAGAGCCTTCGTGCTACCTACCGCCATCACTTTCACCTTGTCTGAATTACTGCCAGTTTCTGGTCCCTTTCCAGGGCTTGATTTCATCTTGGGAAAACAGATTCTGCAAAAGAAGAGCAAAGAGACACCAAACTGTGACTGAAGCCCTGGAAGAGTCCTTTGTGGTGGAAAGTCAACTCCTTTCTGTTCTTTCTAACAGGCAGGAAAAGCACTATCTATGGCGTCAGGTCAGTCTGCCCTGCCAACATGCAAGACTGGCAAAACCTCCTGTGGCATCACATACCAGAGCAAGCTCTCACACTCCTATTTCTACCAACAGCCTTAAGGAAACAGTAAATTGAATTCTGTGCCTCAGAGGGAATTCTTTTCTCCTTTAGTCCAGTTAAATAATCTGTGCCAGACATTACTTTTGGCCTTTAGACTCATAAAAATCCATCTGAGGGCTGTTATCACTTCATTTTTCTTTGTCTCTGAAGCACAGAAAAGAGCACAACTGTCAAGCCTTTGAAAAAAATCAACATTGGTGAGTATGAGCTGGTAAGTGTTTTCAGACCTGGGATTTTCTAACTCTGCCATGTTGCTGTGTAGTCAACTGCAAGGTGAACCATACTTTGCAATGAAGTAATGACAGTCCTTGACATGCTTATGCTGTATCAAAAGAGAAGATTCGTGGCAGCTGTTTACCTTTTGATAGGAGACTTTTAATTCATTTAATGCAAAAATAAAATGCATTGCTTTTGTGGCAGTGCCTGGATAGATTTGTTTTGATATTAAACTTCTTTTCTTTTGTGCCAGTCTCACATTTCCTGGGTTTGGTATAGTGAGTGGTTTCCTATGGGAAGCCCATAATTGCATGATCACAGATGTGAGGGTCAAGCCTGGAAATGTAAGCAGGTGAGCGTGGGACAGATAAGCATTCAGTACTCATAGAATCATAGAACGTTTTGGGTTGGATGGGACATCAAAGACCCTCTAGTTCCAACCCCACTGCCATTGGCAGGGATACCTTCCACTAGACGAGGTTGCTATCCAAAGCCCTATCCAACCTGGCCTTCTCAGGGAGCAGGAAGAAAAAGGTGCATACTGTGGGATAAACACACAAAGGGAATATTTTGTATCTAAAAGGGTTTGCAGTGAAATAGTTAACAGACATTTTTACATTTCATAATACATGATATTTCCCTGTGATAATGAACTACCAACAATGTTCGTAGCAGTCACCGGCTTGTTTTAGAGATAACACTGCTTAGTCTGTGAAAACCTTATCTGCATTTTGGGGGTGGAGGTGAGAGAAACTTTCAAGCTGGCTCTAAGGAGCACCTCCCACTTTGAATTAAGTCTGAAATCATATGTTAAAGGCCACTTACAGCTTGACTGAGTCTTTTGGCTTGTTCATCACTACATAAAATGGGAAATTTGCTGCAGGGTGTTTATCAGCTCAGAACATCACTTATTCATTAAATCCAACAATGGACTTAGTCAGAAATAGAAATGTAATGAACTGTGTTGGAATCATCTGGTCCGTGGCAGAGGGGTATGTCATTGCACAGACCTGCAGGGTTTCATTCCTGAGAGCTACCTGAGCCTTCTCACACTCGCGACAGGCGGCTGGGAACAGAGCTCCCAGAATCTCCAACACTGTCCTCCTACTCATACCTTCCTTTTTCCTTCTGTTTTTGGATGGTTTTTTTTTTTACCCTGTTGTTGATTGGGGTATTTTTTAATCACTCACTACATGAGCTCATTGGCAGTGCAAGCCCGGTTGGATTTCAAAGCCACCTTTTTCTCTCTGTTCTTTAATTTCTTACAGATGATTAGACCTAAAAATATTTCTCCAATTGGCACAATACTTCTAGCAGAAAGCTAATAAAAATGAGAACAAAATGAAAGCCTCTGATAAAGCCTTGGTGGACCTGCACTCAGTTTGCCATGGTGGAGGTCTGGAGGAAGCAGCCTCTGTGTGTGCTCATTGCTAACCATCCTTGAACTTCACACCAGTGTGACAAATGCCAGATGTTCATCTAAAGGAGAGAAGCAGTGTCTACAAAATGCAGGCATTACTTGTTATTTTAAAAGACAAATTCCAACAGCCAACCAGCCATGCATTTAACTGCTCCCCAAACATCCTGAGTGGTGGCAGCAGTGGCACCATTTGCCCCTGGGTGACATGAGGCCCTGGAGGTGTGAAGCCTTAGTGTTATTCCACTCCCCTGAGAACACATCGTATACCTTGAACAGCTCTGACATCTTTGTTGCTGCCTGCCAAGCCTGCATGGCTGGTGGGGACAAGGACACAGCCAGGGTTGCATTTGTCTCCTACATTTTTTCATTCTATTTTTGGCAGCTGATTTGCAGATGTGGTTGTCCTATGAGGCTGCTGCTTTGGGCAGTCATTCAGCATAACAGGGTACATATCCCTTCTCTTCATGTCTTTCAGCAGTGGCAGTACAACCCTCAGCCTTTGCTGTTACCTGGCTTCTTGGTTTCTCCCCATTTCCTTCTCAAGGAGTCAGCAGCAGTGTCAAGGGAAAAGCTTCGTTCAGGCTTCTTACCAAGTTCCCCTTTACAATGAGAGAGGGTGCATCAAATATGAGCCAAACAGCAGAGCTTCTTCAGCTTTTGTCTTCCCTTGCAAAGGCAAAAAGCAGTGGGAACAGAGTTAGACCTGAAGCATCTTTTCACTTCAGGCTTGCTGCCACTGCAAGCACAATGGCAGAAGTCTGACCTCTCTCGGACCCATCACTCCCAGGGGGAGGTGCTGCTCAGAGTGTCCCTGCTCAGCACTCTTCTGCATGGATCCAGCTTCAGAACATCACCTGGAGAAAGACAAAGTGATTACCTTTTCCTAACCAAACAGGAGATCCCTTATGCTTCTGCCTCTTAACATGACATCTGGTGCCTGACAATTTTGAAACTTATTTTTGTCTGTGAAAAATGTTCCTTTAGACCAAGAAATGAGTCAGTATCTCTGCACGGCCTGCTTGCCTTTCATGGATCCATTTGGAAACATAAACCCAGCTAACTGCTTCCCCATAACATCATCAGAAATCCTCTTGTTGAAGTGATTCAGACCAGACCACCAACTCTGGTTGAGGGCACAGTTGCTCCCTTCACCCCACATGAGCTATGGTCATTTGAAATTGCAGAGGTCTAAAAAGCTTTGATTCACAAATGAGAACCAGACTGCAAGAAGCCATTACCAGAGCACAAAATGGGCTGTGTAAGCCTTGTCTATGTGGCTTGGGGGGCACAGACAGCCCTCGGACTCTGTGAAACAATCTCTGCTTCAAGTTTTACATTCAAAGGCACAGACTTAAATGAGAATGGAGGGACAAGTGGCAGAGACTGCTAAAGGGAAAATTGCCCTTTGTTTCCATAGCATAGTGTTTGTAGTTTTTCTACAGATGAAGAGCTCATCCAAAGCGGGAAGGACAGTCTTGCAGAAGGAAACGTCACATGAGGAACTTTATGATTCATAAGTTTGAAGGAATTTTTCCCTTTCACCCCCCCATTTGACACAAAATACTTGTCATGTTTTGCATGCTGCTTTTCCCCTCCCCTCCTTTCCCCCGCCCCTCACTGAGCTCAGTAAAATCAGCCTCTGAGCAGGGCTTCTCCTCTCTAACATTGTTTTCACTTTCACTTTTGTATTCATTTACTTGAACCATCCCCTGAACCTTGGAGAGGTTTCACTTAGCAAAAGTGTCCTGGGTTCAGCAAAGGAACAGCCATCCCCCCGTACCTCTGCCCCCACAACGTTGCTGAAGCTCTCACATTTGCAGTGGAAGGGGTGTGAAGTGAGGGCAGGCAGAAGCACAGACAGGAGTAAATGTGCCACAGAAAGAGGAGAAAAGTTGTAGGCAGGAAAGAGGGGAGCTAGGGAGGGAAAGGAGGAGGACAGAAGTTACAGGAGAGGGTTAAGCAAGTTGGAATTTACATTTACTGACTTAATAAAAAGGGGGTTGCTAAACTCAGACCTTTAATATCTGTGACCAAACCTCCCTGTGGGTTATCGTTTTACTGGGAGACAGGTATTTGTACAGTAGTAGAGTTGCTGTGAGACACTATCCCCACCAGTGCTCCCATCAGAGGTATAAGCAAATGGGAGTAGAGGAGCAGCAGAAATCCCGTGATTTTGCCTTAATGACGAGAAGGTGCTGGTCTGCCTGCCTGGGAGTCCTCCCTGGGGGATCTCCCATCTGTGCCTGTGAAGGGAAGTCAGGGTAGCAGTAATGAACAGTAGGCCTTTCAAATTACTTGGGATATGAGGCTGTCATTGCAGTTATCTGCCTGGAAGGACTGAAGATTGTGCGTGCCACAGAGGCGTAGGATGGAGAAAGCAGCAGGGAGGACAGCATGCAGATGTGACCTGCTGGCAGCCCTGTCAGTCATCCCCCAGCTCTCTCTGGCCACTGAGCAATCCCCACTCCAGTGTCTCATAAACCCCCTTGAAGCAGACCCCATCCTCCCCTCCTTTGATCCCAGCTCACCTCTCTCACAGCCTTCACCCTCCCCAGCAACTTCCAGAGCCCCCTTGCAATGGTTTTGGGCTCACCTTCAACCCCGAGGCAGCAGCCTGTGCTAGGGGTGATGAGCCCTCAGCTCTCCCTCAGCTTCCCCTCCAGGGTCATGACCATGTGCACGGTCCTTGAGCAAGGTGTGGGCTCACAGGGCACATGCTGCCTTTGGCCACCCCAGCATGCAGAAAACATGAGCACCTCTAAGTCCTGCCCACCATTTGGTCTCACCCCTGAATGGCGCAGCCCTGGGCCAGGGCTCCCTGCCCACCCAGCAGGACAGGGCAGAGCTGGGCAGAGGGCTGCTGACCACAAAGCCCTGCTTCAAATGCGCCCAAACTCCAGACTGCCAAGTGCGGGCACCTGCAACTGCTGCAGAGCCAGAGCTGGGTTTTGCTTTCCTCCATCCCACAGCTGCCTTGCTCCTTTGACCCAGTCCCAACTGATACAGACACAGTGAGGGCACAGGGGGTGGCAGCAACTTTGTGTGAGGGACAGAAGACTCTCATGGCTGGCCGCATTGACATCACTGCACTCATGCAACTGGAAAAGGCTCAGAAGTTTCTCAATGCCTGCCTGCAGAAGCAGGTCCCTGGGGGCAAGCTGGCAGATGATCCCCAGCTCAGAAGGAAAAAACAAGTCCCCTGTTTCTCTCAGCTTAGCCAAAAGCTGTAAAGCAGATTGCTCCTGCCCTCCGCTAGTGTTCAGACCTCCCCTGCGTGTTTTGTTGATGAAATCTCTCACCCCCATTCAGGAGATAGTGGTGTTTCTTAATCACACTCTGCCTTGCTACCAGAAGAGCTTTTGACCTTGTCCTGTCTTCTTTTAGGTGTTTGGCAAATACTTATCAGCGCTCGCAGTGACCTCCAGCCAGCTGGGCAGAAAGCTTTGGAGCCAAACGTACGCACAAATGATTCCAGGGGCAGCTGTTGCTACTGTATTATCTCCTCCTGTGGTTTCTACACATACAGATAGTTAATAAGCATTGCAGTTTGCAGACCCTTTCCCTTTAGCTCACCAAGGAGCATCTGCCTTCAGTTTGGGGCCATTAACATCATCTCAGCAGTGGAAGCTTTCAGTCTGGTATTAGCCTGTGTTGCCAAATGGATCTTACCCTTGGATGAAATGGAGCCCAAGACAGCCAAATCACAGATCACAGACCTGCATCTTTAGTCGAGAAGGCCACCATTTAGTCACACTTCCCAAATTAAGTGGAACAGAGGCTGCTCTGTGCATAGCCAAGCATAGCAGCCCCTCTCCTCAGCTCCTCTGGCCTCCCACAGCTCAGCCATGAGGTGTTTTTTCACGCTGGTGCACAGAGGTCCAAGCCTGATCAGAGTTCATTCAACCCAAAAAGCAGCAATGACTCGCTTCCCAAAAATGAGACTATTATGGCTAGAGACTATTATGAAAGCCTGCGTGAAGCTGAGAGCAGATGTGTGCTCGGCTCACTCCAGCCATTGCTTAGAGCAAAGCCCTGCTTTGTGTTTATGATTTTTAAACAACAGAGGACTGACAGGAATTGGGCCTTAGCTCTACCAAGAAAGAATTCCTGATGTTTTCCTGCCCTGCCTTTACAGATGTGTGGCTGGGCTGGGAACACACCACCACTGACAGCGGGCACAGCAGCTCTCAGAAGGTGGATGAGAACGTGGAAGGAGCCCTTACACGATGGGATGGAAGTGAATGGGGATGCCATCCCATTTAGGTTCAGCTCCAAGAATCATCTTGCTGTCATTGGGACTTTGTTAATTCTGTCAGCAGGATGCACTGCACCATCCCCTGGAAATCCGAGTGATCGCATGGCTATGATCAGTCTTTGCCGTTACAGCAAACCTTTCATCAGAGGATCTCAAAGCAACTTGCCAGCAAGGACGGGCACAACCTCACACTGTGCCTGTGAGATAAGCGAAGGGTGAAATAGATTAACTGCTTAAAAGCACACAGCAGCTCTGTGGGATGGAGGGAAAATAAGAAATATATATATATACGTTTGAAACTGCGCAGGGTTTCATGGAGAGGCAGCCTGGAAGGCCGCCAGGATGTTGAAATTGCCACCCCTGCACAACCACGAATACCATGGAAACCAGCAGGGCACCGGCAGGCAGGAAAGGATATCAGCTGAAAAATGGCTTTCCACGAAATGTAGCCAGGCTGGAACAGTGCTCCCCTCCCGGCTGAGTGAGGACTACGTGCCCAGCCACCAGTGCCGCTACTGGTGGGAGCAGGGCTCCAGGACGGAGTCATTCCCACTGATTTCCCAGCCTGCGGTAATGTTGCTTTCCTGGTGGTGGCCAGCGGATGACAGCAGAATGTGGGATGGCTGAAGACTGCTACATCATGTCAGCTGTGGTACAGAGGTAATGGAAGTCCCCAGTGCCAGGTAAAGCTCCAACACTTCCTGGGAGGTGTAGGAAGATGAAAGTAAGTTGACACCGGAACGAGGACAGGGAAGGAACATGCACACGCAAGCTCCTGCATGCCCTGTCTGGAGCGGCGCGATAAAGAGGCATGAAATGCTCAGCAGTAATAGCAGGTTCCCCCCCAAATACCAAGAAAGCTCAAAAAAAACCAGAAAAGGATTCCTTTAAGCTGAGCAAAAGTAAGGAAAGGAAAGAGGCCTGGAAAACAAAACCAAAAATAACAAACAAAACTGCATATAACAGGAATAACAAAAATAAACAAACCCAGACAAACAGTGGGGGAAGAGAGAACATACTGTTAATCTGTCAAGTACACCGTGCACACATCAAACTATAGAGTAAGCTCAGGGAAATATCCAGCTTCCCGGCTGAGCAGGGACATCTTCTTGTTGCCAACCAGCACACATTCCTTAAAAAGTCATACTCCTGGTAAGCCAAGTCAGAAGGAATCTAAGCATAAACCAGCTGTGCGCATTCAAAATGCTGCTAAGAACAGCAGCACCTTGTGAGTAAGCTGGATATGGAGCAACCAGCACCAGGCTTGGACAAAAATAGCACAGTGGAGACAAGAGGCAGGTAAAGAGACAGGAAGCTCTCCCTGCAGCTCTCAGCACTGAAGGGTGCTGAGGTGATCGGCTGGAACAGAGGTTGGAGGAGAGGGGAGTATTTTGTGGGCAAGCAAAGAGGACTGAGAAACAAGGGAAGCAGCAGAACGCTGTTTCTGCCATGCTAAACCACACAGAACTAATGGCCTCCAGTAACCACAGGGGAGAACTGGAGGGGGACGGGAGTGCTGCCATGGCTGGCCCCGATAAGGCTCTATCTAGGAACAGGCGCAGGACTGTGCTCACAGCCCGAGAAACGGGTCTGAAGGAGTGCAAGAACAACAGGATAACATCAGGCACTTCTCACACAGCTGAAGGACCGCCACTGGTCATCAGAAGACAAGTGCAGATGGGAGACTTTAAAGTAGTGCCAGAAAAAACAAGCTACAGCCAGGGTCGAGGAACATGGGATCCAACTCCTAGTTGTCAGCAGTTGTGGTGTATACATTGCTGAAAACAGATGCAGTGCCAGGAAAACCCAACTCCCAGCATGAAAAAAATAACTTAAGAATGATAATGAGAGAAGCCAAAGCAACTGCGACTGTGAATTAGTGATTACATAAAAGCTTTTATCTGGAAGTTATGCTAGGCCAAATTCTGAAGTCATTTCTTCAGCCAGAACGCTCCCTCGAGACCCTGTGCTTTGGCCACAAATTGTTACATCTTAAAAAAGAAGGGGAAAAAGCAAACAAAACAAACCAGCTATTCTCTTCTTAAGCTAGCTGGCAACACACAGCGGGCAATAGCCTTGACTTCGCATCGAACGCTTCTCCAGCAGGTAGCTGGATTTCTCTGCTCCATGCCACTGTCCATCTGTATAGTGTAACTGTGAGGCACAGGCCAGTCTTCAGGATTTGAGGCCTTATGTGACTGCTGTTCAGGGAAGCAGGAACTTTGGGCTGTTTGGTATGAAGGAAAGCAGATGTTATTCAAAGCTCCCTGAAACAAGTGAGATACGATCTGTAGCACAGCTCCTTCACTGAGACGTATCAAAGCTACTCCTGAAAAACTGAATGTACAATAACTTGGGTACTGCCATAAGCAAATGTAGCAATCATCATTGCCCACCACCTGCTGCTCACTCCAGTGCTGCAGGAGCAGCATTGCTACCTAAACCCCTTCTTTCCTTTTCCTTTTCACAGCTGCCATGTTCTTTGGTATGTCTGGGCTGAACAGCAACAAAAACGTCTTTCCAAAATAACTGATCTGGATTAAAACCAACCGGTGTCTCTGTGGCAGGCACACAAGAACAGTAGAAGGATCGTCTCTCCAGCGCTGGAAGCTTCATCCCATTCCCTGAGCATTACTAAGCTTAGCAGCAGCTCTAGGCTTCACACCTAGAGGCCTCTGTGCAGTTTCAAATGGAGTGTCTGCAAAGCACAGGCCCCCAGCAAGCCCCAAAGAGATGCAGCCACACTGCGATGCTGCAGAAAAGAGGTATTGAAAATGACATGAGAAAATTATGACTATTCTGAGCAGGAGACATACCCTTCCTATTAAAGATGACCTGCTGTAACAGCCCTTCCGAAAGCAAGGGAACGTGCTCAAATACCTGTCATAAAATCTGAAGCTGCAATGCTGCCCAGCCAAAAATACTGGAAATAGCTCTTTCAAGTCATGCAAACACTTCGGAGTTTCTGAAAGGAGAAATAGCTGGAAATAGTTTGAGATAAAAGAACCTTTTATGCCAGCTGGCAAAAGGCAAACAGATGGATCAGATAGATGGATAGACAGGGCTTAAAGCCACTTTTGTCTCAGCAGTGGGCTGGGCTTGTGTGTGCAGCGTCTGAAGGCAGCATATCACATCATCTGACCCTTAAATGTTAGCTTTACGAAATCATATCAGATGAAACCGCAGCCTTCAAAAGCATCTCTCAGCCTGGCAGGACTCTCACCCTCCTCCCCTCTGCCCACCAGCACCTTCAACAGTGCTTGGCACTCAGACAGACCTTTGCCCCTCATGTTTCTCCCCCTGTTCAATTCCGCAGTCCAGCCCCTATCACAGCTAAAGAAGGTGGCACAGGGAGTTCCACAAATATTTAGGCAAACCACTTTTTTTCCCCACAGTATAATAGCAGCACTATAAGAAATGGATGCTGTGAAGGCTGAAGGGAAATCTCCCCAGAAGCACATTTGATATGCTTTAACAGAAGCTTACTGAAAGCAGGATGTGATGCCAACAAAACAAACCAGGTTAAAGTGTGCCGTATTTTTGGTAGCCTGCACAGCGTGAGAAAGATGATTTCAGCTGTAATTTTGGTGCTTGAGTCAAAAGAGGTCAAACCAAGCCGCCTCAGGACAGGAATTATGCCTTGATTGATGGTGATGGGTCTGAGCCATGGGTTCGCACAAACCCTCACAGTCTGCTTACAGCTGGGTACGCTCCTCACCACTTACTTCCTTTTTGCACAGGATGACTGTGGCACGGGGCTGGGATGTCCCCAGTGCTGGCAGCTCATTTCATGTGATGCTTGTCACTAATTACAAGGGCCACAGTCCCCATAGGCTCCCTTCAGCAGTTCGTTCCTTGGACTTCAGTGGGTTGCTGTCAGCGTGACATCCCAGGTCTGCTGGATCACCAGCCAAAGCAAACCCAGGGTCTCTGCAGCATCTGAACCAGTGCAAAGAGATTATGGAAAAGTGGAAAGATTAAAATAAGTACATTGAACAGGAGCAGGAGTAGTTTAACTTTCTTTTAGAAATGTGCTTTTTTGCTGTATTAGGACTATGTGTCCCTGGAGATTTCATGTCAAGAAGAAATTGCATAATAAATATTAAATATTTATCATGAAATTCAGTTGAAAGTGGTCTGTAATGATAGGTCAAAAAGGAAAATCACCTCTGCACCATTTCTATTCTTGTTTCTTTATGACACATGAATTCATCCTGAAGGACTTCAATACTCACCTCTGTGGATGTTTCTGCTTTTCACATCTTTCCTGTCTTGTCTCAGAAGACTCTGAGTTACCAAAGACATGGCAGGATTACACCATCAGAGTTGCAACATCTGAGCCCTGATGTGACTAATCCCCACGTAAATGGAAAAGACCAAGATGTGCAGTCTGTGTGGCGGGTAGGTGCAGAGCCAGACTGTCTCCTCCAGCCCACGGGCGTGCAGGAAGCACATCCCCTCCATGCAGGGATGCCCAAGATAAGCAAGGGTCTCTGGCACCCACTTCCTTGGGTCCCTTCATAGGGACAGTGGCACAAGTGGCTCTGCGGGCACACTGGAGCTCAGCTCATGGTGGCCACCATCTCACATCAGGGCATCGCAAGCATGGCTTAAGGGAGTTATTCCCAGGGGGAATACTGGATTCTTCATGGGAAAAAAATCCTCCTTTGTATAAGGCATAATACCACTTTTTACTTGTGGTCTTTGAAAGACAAACAAAACTGTGTTCTCTATGTAAACTGCAAAGCCAAAAATAGCTTAGAGAGCACCCAGACGTCTTTGTCCATCTTAGAGACGTAGTTGTCAGAAGAAGACATCACCAAGCACACTTCTGTTTCCTGTAGGCATCATCTTATGATGATTCACACGGCTCAGCTGAAGGGTATTTCTAAAGCATGTCTATATGATGCAATGATGGAGTGTCTCAGATCCAACACCTGAGTACTAGTTTTCAGAGTAAGGACACTCATTTTTGCTTTGCAAAACCAGTCTAGCCAAAACCATACATGACCCTTCCCCAGCACAAAGCACGGGCGGCCGATGCAGGATCTCACAGGGGTCAGTGTGGGCTCCTACATGCTCTGCAGCTGCAGAATCCCCTGGGACTGCTGGTGGGTTGCTGCAAAGGGGAGGGGACATGCAATCCTTTTAACACGCTGGGACCTCGACTCTAAATGCCATTCTCAGCAGGGAAGCCACACTGGGTTTGGTGGCTCAGGGTGCTCTGCATTTACAAGCAGACTGGCAGGATCTCATCCACCCTCTGGAAAGACGCACCACTCTTCACCTGACTTCATTAATTTTGAGGAAGGTGGTGACGGGGAATTGCTCTTTCCAGGGAATTGGGCCAGCAGGGCAGCACTGCCTAAGCGTTCTGCCATTGAGCTAACAGCACAGAGACCGTGCACTGAAAAAAGAGAAACAAGACCTGTGTCATTGGCAGGCACGAAACACAACCATGGGTAGGCAAAACAGCTCTTTGCAGCCATTTGTAAAGGTCAGGGTTTCATGAGGGGATGGCAATCAGCAGCTGACAGCCAAAGGAAACCTAGATGTTTAAGTTGCACATTGAGCAAATTTGATTGAGAAATCAAAGGAGCACAGATTCTGTTATGCTACATTCAGATGATTTTTTTCTTTTAGGTTAAAAATGCATTCAGAGCTCTTTTTTATAGCTCTGACCTCAGTAAATGGTAGTTGTTCAGCTGTCAAGGATCAGAGTTGTGAGCTCCAGTGATTTATTGCAAACTTCATGCTAGCTGATACTTCTGACAGCCTGTAGGCTCATGTGCTTAAATCAGTGTTGTAGCTTTTATCAGCATTTTCTAAGCTTTATGCTAAAATAAAGGAAAATAAACCCTAAAAACGTGTATACCAGGAGCCAGGCAAACCCCAGAACCTGCTACCTGTAAAACCACTGTAATTTTTTTGCTTATACAGCGTAAGATATAACACTCACTTTTTCTTCCTTAATGCCTGGAGTTACTTTCAGATGGTACCCTAGATTGTACTTTCAGATTGCACAGGTACATTCAGACTGTGCTGTTATATTGTCACAGGCTTTGGTGCCTGTACTTGTGACTCACCACACCACCACAAGCGTTGGAAGATGCACCTCCACGGGCATCCTGTGAAGCCTTGTGCAAACTCCTCTCCAGGGAAAGCTGTGTGGTTCGCAGGAGATGCACCTCCTCTTGCTGCCTGTTGTTCGATATCATCAGGAAGCTCCAAGAAGTCCCAGTTAGAAAGGGCTGGAGGCAGCAGCAAAGTAAAAAGAAATCCAAACCTAACGCATCAGAAGATATGTAGTATAAAGGAGTACTTTCGGTTCAGCTCTGTGCTTTAGGCCCAACATTAGACTGAAGTGGTCTTCCTGGCCCTTTTTATTGATAAAATGATGGACATCAGTTGGACTTCAGAAGCAAAGGGTAAATGATCTGGTACAACAGATGGCTGGTTACTGAACAAGGCTCTAACCCTCATTATAAAACAAATCATCTTGAGCATTTGCCTATCAACAGAGCCTCAGTGAGGCCATTTATGGAGTGCTTTTCAAAGTAACCAGAAAGGGCACCACTGATCCTAACGAGCTGGATCCATCTGAAATGCTGTGCCCAGTAACTCTGTTTCCTACAGACTTTTCAAGAGAAGTGAAGCTTTTACAAGCCTTCCGAGAACGAAGACTTCGGCTTGCAGCTCCGCTAAGTTCACCCTCCTGCCCCAGCAGCATAAACAAAGCCACATTGTGAGACTTCCAGACGGCCCTGGTCAGGACAGTGCATCGCTTTCCGCTTTTTGCATAAGATGAGGTATTTCCTGGTGTGCAGGGCGTGGTGAGGCAGAGGAATGGTTCTTTTTCTTTAATTAACTTTGGTGCTGTTTGTATCTGTGCTGTCTTTAATAGTTTCAGGTGCATTCGGTATCAGGAATATCTGCTTCAAGGCATAAGCAATAAAAGCTCTCGATCTGTCTTCCCCTGCGGGGTTTTAAACCCTTTTCTCCCGAAATAGGTGTGAGGCCCTTTCCCGCAGATGCTCCAGAGCAGAACTATTTTGATCACCAAAACTCCAACCCCACAAACTCAGGGGAAGGCAAAAGATAAAAGGCCTTTCAAATCAAGTGAATAAGCCAAGGGATTAAAAATAGACTCAGTCATCTCTCCTGCCCATTTAATTAATAGCATTCCTCCCAGAAGCGGCAAGTACAACATGAACCTCCCCGAGTGCCTTTCCACAGCTGAGCTCCTGCCCTCCCTGCAGGGCTGTGGCTGTGCCCCTGCCAGAGGGCAAAGCTGCTGGCATCAGCAGGCAGGAGCGCGTGGGGGTGCCCACGCTCCCCACCAGGCGTTGGAGCAGACGAGATACTGTAGTGAAAGGAGGGGACTGGTTGTGCTTCAAGATAAGATTGTCTGCCAGGGCTTTGTTGGAGGCAGCCTCACGGATGCAGGAAGGAAAACAAACTGTAAAGATGGTAAAAGGAGAAGGAAAAAAAAATGCCCCAAGGGAAGCAGTGCACAGGAGACAAAGAGCTCCTCATCAGGGAAGGGCACAGTAACACAGAGACAAACAAGAACAGCACCAGTTGAACAGCATCATCATGGCCTGCCTTAGGAAGCTCCTCAGCCAGCTCGCTTGCACCACTCTGCAACCTCCCTGGGCAGCCAGTGCTGGGTCTGGCACCAGGGACCTTGGCACGAGGCGCTCCCCAGGCAGGCACAAGCTGCTGACCTGGTGGGTATTTCACAGTGGCAGCAGGAGGAAAAGCATCTGGTGGCACAGTTTGGTGGACAGTTAAATGCTGTTCCTGCCAGAGAGGCAGCAGGTAAAGTGCAGCACAGCCAGGCTAGCAGCCATGCAGGCCCTGCTGCTCACTAACAGAGTGCATCACAGACATGTCTGCACTCATGTCCCATGAGGTTTTGCTTCTTTGGAAGCCTTCCTTCAAGCAAGGATTCAAGGGGAAATCCTGGGTTCAGTTTAGCTTAAGCTAGTTCTGCCCAGCCCAGCCCTTGTGCATCCCCTGTCCTGAGGGTATTTTATGTGGTGCAGTTTCCTGGTTTGCAAATCTCCACCTGCTTCTGGCCCTTTCCCCATTGCCCCAAGCCAATACAATGGGAGGATGGAGCCCCCAGTTTGGCAGTGAGAACTTCCCATGTGGACTTGGGAAACAGCAATGCACCATGCATTGTCCTGGTTCTCCATGACCTGGTGGCTAAAACCAGCACCTGCAGCCCAACATAAGCCCCACTGAGAGCACAGGGAAAATCTGCAGGCTTGGGGCTGGTGCAGTCCTGTTTGTATTCAACCACCTGGCGATAAACTCAAATCCAGACAAGACCTGAGACGAGATCATTCACCAGCTTCTTCCTGCTGCGCTCTGTTTGTGTGATGTGCAACCAGAGCCACGTCCTCACACAGATGGAGAGCTGTGGTCCCTGGCACACACCCAACCTCAAGCACAGCAAACAGCAGAGCCTGGCCAGAGGGACCCCTCCTGTACCAGAGCCACGTGCCGGTGGCTGTGCAGCCCCAAGGACCTGGGGAAGGCAGGGTACCTGCAGGGAAAGCCATGGCTGCCGCTTTGCACCCTGAGGTCTTTTTATCCAGGACAAGGAAGAGAGACTTGTGCTGGATACCTCAGTTTGTTTAATCCACCACACAGAAACAAAACCCCGAGAGGTTCAAAGCTCCAGTGTTTACTCTATCAGGCTTATTTCTTGGCTAAATAAACCATCAAAATCTAAGTCTCTGCTGAAAACATCTAAACGTATGCTCATTGAAGCTGGTGCATAGTTAGCATTTGGTAAGGACAAAGCATGAATCCATAATTGCTGTAAGATGAGTCACCTGGAGAAACCAGAGCAGTAGCAAACAAAAAAACCCCTTTGAATAACTCAGTAAGAACAAAGATGCCTAGAAACATGCACATCAGCAACAAGACACCCTCAGCCCTGGTGCAGGTCAGAGAGGGGCAGGTAGCACTCCCCCAGCTTCATGGAGAATGCCTCAGACCCCCATAGTCACCTCTGACGGAGGACCCCATGCCCATCTCACTAGAAGCCCATCCCTGGATACCGGGGCAGTCTGACATCCATATTCCCTCCGTGACTCATAGGATTGGAACAAGCCAGACTTTTGCAGACAACAAAAAAGATAAAAATCATATTGCTTGGGGAAGTGCCAAGCTATTATTTCACCCAATTAGAGTCCTGAACTGCTGAAAGTTAAAAGGATTTCCTCTGGAAAGAGAACATTCCCCAGCCAGAAAGTCTCCAGAAAGGTACAGGAACGGTAACTCCTGGCATTCAGCACGAGGAAACAAGCGTCTACCCAAAGGCTTCTTTTTTTCATGTGCTGTGGATGACGTTTGTAAAAGATGCTACAGCGCATCCTGGAACTTGGATTGCTATTTTTACACTCTGTCTACCTGTGACAGAGTCACATGTCCAGGACATGCTGGCAATGGTTTCCCCATCTTCAGTTATTTTATTTAACTACCACAGCTTAAAGGTACTTACTATACCCCCTGGGGCTAAAATGAATGGATATCACTATTTAGATGGATACCACTACTTGCATGGATGCGCTGTTTTGCAGCAAGAGGAAATGAAAGCTGACTGCGCTGATCCCCACAGCTGAATCTGCCTCCTGGGGAGGCCCTGTGTGGTTTAGGCCCCCCATCAGTCCTGCTTCAGAAGCCTCAGCTGGATTTGAGAAGCACGAGGGCCTCCTGCATAGGGGTCACACAGGAAAGTGCCCAACACCCTGGTGCAAAGCTTCAAAGCCTCATGCGCTGCACGTGGCACAGGAGCTCCATTGGTGTTCCCAGCCTGTTCACACCTCCTTTCCCACACCTGCGGGCTGCCAACCGAGCAAAACCATAGAGAATGGGTTTTACCTTGTACTGCTGTTCCCAGGCTGCGGCCAGGCTGGCCACGGGGAGGAACCGCGCTCCCTTGCCGCAGCACTGCCCACTATTGCTTCAGCATGTCGCAATGCACTGATTGAGTAACTGGCAATTATATTGCATTTATCTGTCTCCAGTATTACGGTGTTAACGTTCACAGCTGCATAAATAACAGCCTGTGGCCCATTTTACATGGCTTGGCTGATCCTGCAGCAGAGGGCAGCAATAAAGCCTGAGCTCAGGTTTTGGTGCTGTCCCCACCTGCCCAGTGCCACCTCAGTTTTAAGAAGTTCATTTTTAAGTGTGCTTGTACACCACTACAAAAGCAAACCTCTTCTTTTGCCGCTGTGCAAAAGGAAGTGTTTTGTGTTTTGGCACAGCTGGCCTCCAGTCCTTCTTCAAGAAGAAAGACTTTAACGTGGCTGCCGCGAGACTGGCTGCAGCTTTATCAAGAGAGATTTCATCGTGGACTTAGACAACCTCACTTGCAGCCATTGTACTGTCAAACAGATTTCCTTCCTCTTCTTCACAACACTTCTACATCACATCCTATTTAGAGCTCTTACAGTGCTTCATAAATAATGCGATAACAAGAGCCCTGCACACTTATGGGATTTGGGAGGCATTATCTCACATTTTGAGAGGGGGAGAATGGAGATCAGAGATTAAAAGTGGCAAACCCAATGGGCTGTGATCCAAACAACAGCTTTTCTACCTCATTTCCTTTGGATCTAGAGCCCATCTTGGCTTTCCGGCTGTCAACCCAGCTTTCCCACCTTTCCATCCCAGCACTTTCTCTCCAGCGTAGCTTATTTTGCCGCAGCACATCAGCATCAGTCCTTCATTGTATTTTGCTTGAGGTCTGTAGAGACAAAATTGCTGTTTCCATTAGCCAGAAAATGCGATTTAAAAATCGAACATAAGAAAATCTTTCTATCATAGATTAACACTACTGAAAACACAGTTATTGAACACATTGGTGCTCACTGCTGTGAGAAGAATAACCTTTTTGCTTAAGAAATACGGCAGAGTGCAAAGGATGCGAGCTCAGAGCTAGGGCACACCATGGAGGAGAGGCACTCACTGCAGAAGCTCCTGGATTTCTAACAGGGGTTAATTAAGCATAAGTGAGCATCAGCAGGGATGGAGCGCTTGGCAGTACTCTGTGCTAGCACGGAGCACTGCGATGCCGTGGCATCACCACTCCATGGGGGCAAGGCTGACTGCTGCTGAGGGCTGCACATCACACCCTGCGGCTGCAGAGGCACAGGCTCTAAGCCTGGCCATTGAGAGCACAATTTTAAGCTACTCCAGAAGGCAGCATGGCTCTGCGCTCCTCCCCGGGGAGGGCAGGAAGCTGCTGCCGGGCTATCGTTTATAATAAACCCAGTATTTTTTCCAGAGAAAGTGCAGCCTCGCTGCAGGGGCAGGCAGGCACCAGGATGCGGTGCAGACAGCAGGAAGCCGACTGGTGAGATTTTCCATGTGCAGAAACAGCTCCAGAGCGATGGGCAAGCTGGAGGCTTTACCTGAAAACAGCAGGGACTCTGTCCCTCCTCAGCAGGCAGCCTCCACGACCCCGGAGCAGTCACCTCCCTTGTGTTCACCTCAGTCTCAGCAGCACTTCTAACTGCAGAGGCACATGAAATCCCAGGATAGCTCTGGGGAGCTCATCTCTGGAGCAGAAGGGGCAGTGCCTGGAGCAGTGCAGGGTGTCTGCCCAACCCGTTCCCTGTGGTGGGAAATACAGGGTCCTACCACTTGGCTTCTGATGCCAGACAAGAGCTTCTGCACATAGGCACAGACACAGGGTGTCAGTGGGTGGGAGGAACAATTTATGGATGGTAGGAGCAAGCAGGATGCCTGCGGGCAGAGGGAGATACCTGTAAGGAAGTGCACATCCGTGCCCAGTAGGCACTGGGGTAAGGGACTGCTTGAGTCAGCCATGCCCTAGCAGTCCCATGCAAACAAATCCTCATGCACAGGGAACTATCAGGCAAATTCCCCAAGTAGCAAAGAAAAAGCTCCAAACATCTTTTCCCAGAAGTCTACAGTCTCAGCCTGAAGAAAACACTCATCTTCCTTACAACAGCTTTCACAGCACGACATAGCTACTAAAAGAGACAGATGACGTCTCTCCAGTGAGAAAGTGCCCAGCAGGAGTGGTGAGCAGCTCTGGTGCTTGCTGATGCCCTTCTTGCAGAGCAGGGAAGGGCGCACGGTACACAGCTCCTCAATTCCAAAGTGAGGAAAATGGAAGCAGAAAACTCAAAAACCAAACCAAAACCCACCAACCCCCAAAAAACCTAAACCAAAACCCACCCAAAAAACAAACCCCAAACCACTTGATCCGTCTAGGCACTCTGTCACTTGGATTCTGCAGACACAAGCCAAAGCAGCTTTCCTTTGGGGTCAGTGTGGACAGAGAGAGAAGCATGTAGGAGACCCCCATGACTTCAGCCCATGAGCCAGTCGGGCTCAGTGGGAACACAAAGGGCTGTCGCCAGCCCAGAATAGCGGCGTTGTCAGTAGATCAGCACCTGGCAGCTCCCAGAATGCCAGGCTCCATGCAGCCCCTTCCCTGGGAGGAACCCTTCCCCAGCAGAGATGCCCTTTACCTGGTAGTATCTGTCACTGCACAGCCAAATGGACTGTTAGCTGCGGATTAGGCATTAACATGGGCTGTGAAGGAAGGCTGTCCCCCTCCAGCTCCAGATCAACATGGGACTAGGCTTTCAAAAGCAGACTGAGCACAGCCCATGTGGGATGGCAGGACCTGGGGACAGAGGAGTTAAGTGTCCATGGAACCTGTGCAAGATGTTTTCAAATTGCCAACCATCCATTTGAAATGCCTTCATTCACCCTGTTACAGGATTAGCCCTAGCTCCTAAGGTATTTTTCATGTTAGCTTCTTTTTAGAGTAACCCACACTGATTCTGGTTTAGATTCTTCTGTTCCATAGAACTCACTGTTTTGCTTGAAGTGCCATCATCAATCTGGCTATCTGTTCTTTCTGTATTCAAGAAACTCAAAGCACATACCCTTAATCACTAGTTAAGCATTAGTTTTGGAGCTTTGTTTAGTTCTGCTTTATCAATAGACAAAACAAGAGACCCATTTTTGGATGGATCAACTCCCTCACAAAGATTAGTGACCAATACTACAGACTCTACATAAATGCCTTGTTGCACAATTACTTCTTACAAGAAAAACTGTACAAGCTTCAGGATTTAAACTACAGTAAAAAGATCAAAAGGCTCTAGTCCCAGTTAAAGGCCTGTCCCACTTCTTGGGTAAGAACCACCACCTCTCTGTGCAGAGGTTCTAGTATTTCCCAGCTGTACCTGCAGGTTTTATTATTATAGGTGCAAGATTGTACACAAATGCCCAGACCTTTGTGGAAAACCATGAGCGAGCAAACCAGTCTTATCTGCTTGAACTGATAAGCAACTGGAAATGCAGTGACCCTGACTTTCAATCACTGCAGTCTATCACCACTGTTTATTTTCACTGATCATAGCACTCAAGTTGAATGCACTTATCAATGTTTCAGCAGGAGCCCTTTGGGATATGCAGCTTATTGTTTTGAAGATGAGAAGTTTAATAGTTCAAACCAAAACCTGGAGTACTTACTTCCTTACCTGCTTAACAGAAGTAATGGCAGGTTAACTGCGTAGTCTGTCCAGAACTGAAAAGCTTAAGACTTGCTTCCCTTTCACCACCCAGTATTTCTGGGTCACACATATTGTGGGTTTTTCCTTCAAAGGAGTTTCATTCAGCAAAACCAAAGACCTACAGTATTTCAGAAGTTTTAAAAGAGAATAAAGTAGAAGTTCCAGTTAATTTGATATTGAAATCAATGCTCCCAACACCAGAGCAGGAGGAGAGGCAAAAACATGCTGCTTCATGACCAAGCTCCAACAGGCTGCCTTGAGACTGAAACTGGCCTGCACTGGACATTGGCTTGCAGTTATAAACCACTAAAATGTGCTATGTAAGAGGTGAATCTCAATCCTGTGTTATTGAAGGAATAAGCAAAAGACAGGAAAAAGCTGCTGTGCAAAAATAATTCGCCTCCATTTCGATCCCACTGATTAGACTTACCAAGTAACCGATGCTCATACAAATTTTCTGATTAGGGTAAATTATATAGGACATTTTCTGAGCAGCACATCCATAATTTATCTGGTACTTCAGAGGAAGCAACTACATTAATAGTTCAGGGGAAACTGAACTTTCATGTCTATATGGATTTCTACTCAAAAATGCATTTACAATCAAAAACTAGAGGCATTAACAACCAAGTCTTCAATCTCATTATGAATAATTTTTAATACCTTTGCTGTCCACTTAAACATTTCAGCTTAAACTCATCTTACTTGTCTAGCAAAAAGTAGATGAACTGGAAAGGTCTCAGCAATCCCAGGCAATTCAGAACTCATAGACAACCAGTGACTGTAAACAGTGCAACAGAAGGACCCATTGGTAGCACTTAGGACAAGAGATGGTTGCAATACAGCAGCTCAGTCCCAATAAGCTGTTTCATGATGCTCCTTGACCGATCTCTCAATCATAGCAGTTAAACTCACTGCAACCTTCCTGAGGGGAAACAGAACAAACAAAACACCATGCAGTTCATGTTCTTGATACTGCTAGAACTGCATCAATAAACACGTTACCAATTTTGTTAGGGATTTGGTATATCCACTTACGCTGACAGGTAAGTAAGCCACAGAGCTGGTCAATAAACTGTATTCCACAGAAAAGCACCAGCTACATTGGCTGTAGAGTCACCAAGTGTTATCCAGCTAAGGACAGTGCTACTTTGTTCAGGTAATGGTTCACCACCACGCCTAGAAAAAGAATGCTTTTACACATTAAGTGATAAGCATAGTCAAAAATGGTTTCCTTTTCCACAATGAACCTTGAAGCACTTTAGCGTCTTGATGCTACTTCAGTGCACGTGTATCCCCTACAGAGAATGGCAGAAGTGGCAAATGAAATAAACAGAGCTGCATTCTCATCTTCATTATCAGATACTTAAAGAATTCATTTTGCCCTGGGCATTTTTAATTATTTTTTAATCAAGTGAAGAAAGTTGCCACTCTCACCACAGAAGGAATGTGGAAGCCAGCTGATGTTAGTTCTAATCATGGATCTGAATCTTGTCAGTCAGTACAGCAAAACCAAATTCTGTTTGAAAAATGATTATAAAAGCCTTTCTCGGGAGAACTACAACACAGACTCAGTAATGCAGCTCAGCTGTTCAATGCATCTTGGATGCACTGGTATTTGTAGGTGATGCAGAGATACTTGTACTAATTTTATGCAGAACTTTAGCATATTCTAACCTTTGAGTTCCCTAGAGAATTCTAAAGACAACAGAATATTTTCACACTTAGGATTTTTCTTCGCTTAATATTCATTTAAACCAATAAATCTTAGAAATACTCCTGACAATGGTTAGAAAACCAATAAACAAGACAAAGGCATAAAATCTCCATAAAATGTTTTTATTCCTTATCAGTGGAGACTGCATATGAAAAGAGGATCTACTGTGAATTTTTCAACAGAGGAAACTGCAAAATAAAACCAGTCATCCTCCTAAGTAGCAGAGACACCAGGGTATCCTGTTCCAGGGCAGAAGATGGCTATCCAATCCATCTCACTGCCCCCTCGCAACACGGCGAAGTTAGTTTTCAGCAAGAGGCTAAAGAAATTGTCACAAAATGCTACTCTGAATCAGCTGTCCAAGGGCCAATGTTCCTCCCTGTTTCTCCTCAGTCTTCACCCTCATCTTTCATTTTCTTCTTTTTCTTCTTCTTTTTCTCTGTATTCTGCAAACAAACAAATGTTGCTATGAACAAAGCATAATGGAAAAGCAAAGCAACACATGTAGCTAGGCAACAGAGCTCACACTGAAAGCATCACAGTAGCTGCCATACTCAGCAAAGCAGTACCCAAGAGATGTCCCCTTTCCTCTATTGCTACATGCACTTGATGTTTACAGCACAGTGGGGCCAGTGGTCAAGGGCAGCTGTGCTCTCTACTACACTGCTGGCAGCTCAGCACTGCATCCGGGCAGCATAGCTGTGCTAAACAATGGGGAGAAAATTAAACCCCGTGTTAAGAACAGGATTTCAAAACTGAGCAACTGGTTTGGCTTGGCCCCATCCACTCTGCTGGTGCTAGAAGCCACCAAATGATGCTTCCTGAATTCATCAAGTACAGCCTCTGCTCCCTGCAAGCCCTAACCACTAGACAGATGCCTGTGGATCAGCACCAGAGGACACCCTCCCAAAGAGAAAAAGTGTAGAAAGAGAGCAGACTAAAGCTGGGGGCGAGCAAAGGGAAGGAGGGGAAACATGGAGGCATTAGTCACAAATTTCACAGACCTTATTTCGTAACACAAATCTTCTGGATGTTACAACGATGGATATCATGAAATAGTTACTGGATTAAAACTGTCCTTGCATACCATGGGTTATACAGATAAAAACTTCCCCCCTCCCCACCATGTTTTGGAGAGAATCCATTCCCATAGGGATCAAGTAGCTGTGCAAGTCTGCCTTACCTCAACCGTGGGGCTGGTGGGGTGTTCCTCATTCAGTACCTCCTCCTCTTCAGCTTGCTTCTCCTTATCCTTTTTCTTTTTCTTCTTTTTGACAGGTTCACCATCTTCTACTGTTCTCTCTTCTGTCCCCAGAAGGAAATAAAATTAAAGGCAAGTTGTCAGTTATTAAGACTGGTAAAAGGCAAAATGAAAAGCTTTCTATGAGATATGGGAGGATGCAGTGATGACAGTACGGAGGCAAAATACTGAATACACACTGCCCCATCTTTACATCTCTATACAACTGCTTTCCCTCCTCTTTGCCCTTTCCTGCATGACCACTCCCTGCTATAATCAAACCATACAACTACCTAAGACACAAGTGACAATGTTCAGACAGCACTATTCACATCTCCTGATACAAACAACACTCCTATAAGCTGCTCTCAAAGTTTAAAACGAGCCTGCATGTTTTCATTTGTCTGTCAAATTACATTCAGTGCTCTATCTGAAAAGAGACTGTCCACAGTTTGGCAAATATTTTCACCAGCATCACAAGAGCAGTGGAAGGACTCAAAACCCCACATTAGAAGTATGTTCAGCCAGCAGTTGCTTGTTCACAACTTATTTCCCTACCTTGATGTTGGAAATGTGCTAAGAAGCAGAGCATTTTCCTTTACTGTCCAGACTGGCAAACGCAAAGATCTCTTAATGCTGAGCAAGCATAAAGCATTTAATGCAAAAGCAGAAACTCTTTCCTGTCCTGGAAGACAGGAATTGAATTATTTATATAAGCCAAGAGGAACATTAACCTACGCAAAGATTTACTAATGCACTCTCATTTTTCAGGACTATTCATCTCCAGCTGGCCTATCTAACTACAGTGCTGAAGGCACTATGATTTACCCCTCATTTTCTAGAATACACACCACACTCTTAGCAATCTCTAGGTAAAGAAACCAGGCAGAAATGATTACCAAGCTGACAGCCTATGCAGTAGCCAGGCTGTTACTGGAGCATACCCAAGTTCAAGTTATTTGCACAGCTGAGTCAGTGCTGGATACCAAGTTTCTCAGTATGTAGCACTCATGAGTGAGTTCAGGACGTAGCAACCAGTGTCCTTCAGTAGCTACAAAACCAAGATGCTGTGTTTGTGGTGTGTACTCCAGAAGGAATTTTCTCACTGTACTCCCCCCAAAAAACTGAATCAAGTTAATTCTGAAGCACACTCACTCACCACTTACAAAAAGAACACAAAGCCAGTGCAATTATACAAACCCCAAAACACACAACCTCCTAACATCCTGATTGTGCTTTGTTACAAGTTGAGTTCCTTGAGGCAGCAGCAGGATTATATGAGTCAAAAAAAATGCACTTCAATCTTTGCCTCTAACATAAGCTTCAGACAAAAAAAACTGGCTTCAGGATAAAAAATTTCTAGACATATCTACAGGAAAATACAGCCAGGTAACACAGGCAGTTTTCTGACATTAAAAAACCATGCCACAAGCAAAACAGCAAAGGATTCCACATAAAGGAACTGGCAAATATAATTCTAAGTAGATTCTGCCATACACATTCACAGTGAACAGTGTGCAAGCAAAGGCATTCAAAACGCCTGTAGAAGAAAGTATCCTCACCTCCCTATGTATGACACAAGGAAATAAAAAGCAGATGAAAAATAAGTATAAACTACATTAAAGCCACACAATACCACACAAGCACACGCATCATATTCTGCTATGTGATATATTTTCACTCAGCTGGATTGGTAAGCTGTGCATTTTCAAGCAAAGTGCTGGGTGGTAACCTTGGAAAAATAACTTCTTGTTATAACTCCACATGTCATCAAGTCTGACACACCAGGCAGTGGAACCTGTCACAATTTACAACCACAGATGATGTACTGTGCAGTCACTCATAGGCACTGTCACTTCTCACAGCCAGTAGCAGATGCCTTCCTGCAGATTTCAGTTGCTGCTTTCCAGAAAAGCTCATCACAAGGCTTTATGTATTTTTACCTAGGCAGAACGAGGATAAAGGCTCCAGGGGTGCTGGTCTTTTCCCCCTGGATGCAACACTTCTAAGTCACTCAAGCCCAGTGGGGTTTCTTTGTGATACACAGCAGGTGACAAGAAAGACAAAAGCACTTACTATCATGCACTGAGGCACAGAAAGCAGCACCAAGAGAAGCAGGTTGAGTGATGGCCCTGTGCAGTGCTGGAGATCACCAGTGGGTTCCACGCACCCATTTTCTACTAGTTTTCTGTAAGCTTTTCTTACAGAACACTAGCCTCGTGTACCCTCCCCCTCCTCTGGATGATGCTCTCCATGTACAGAATCAAGTCACACTGCTTGTCAATAAAGATGCCAGGTCATGATGTTGCAGTCATTTAAGGTTTTGTGTCTTGCAGGGTTCACTCTATTCATTTAAGATGATACTTCTCTTTTCAAGAGAGACCTTCCCAAGTGACTAGCTGCTACTATATCCTGATGCTTAAATGGAAGCTGAATGCTTCACTGGGGGCACCGGCCAGCCCTTTTGGTGGCATGCATTCTGTCTAACCACATTCAGCTTCAAAGACTGTAGTCACAAAAATACCTGTCCTGTTTCTCTTCCCCCACCATCAAAACAGGTTTTAACAGACAACTCCTTAAGTAGATTATAACTTGTTTCAGGCACTATCCTTCCACTCTGTTTCTTTTTAGGTGTAAACAGCTAAAGTGGTTTGAAGTCATGCCTTACCATTTTCCTATCCAAAGTACTGCCATACATGCAGCACCCCAAACTGGGAGTAAAGAAAATGTTACACATCTCATCCTACAGTAACATCTACATTTCAGCCTAGCACAATTCAGAATATTGTCCCCCTTTACAACAAATATTAAAGCAATAGTTTGACAAATCACTTTCCAGTGGCAGCTTCCCAGCTTCCTCCTGTCCCTTACCTTCCTCTTGCAATACGAAGGGGATCAAAGCTGATCTGGCTATAGAATTCCTTTTTTTCCCTTCTTTCTGGACTGCTTTTCCACAACCCCTTTTATCATGCAGCTGCACAAACAGCATGGGGTAGGAGAGAGCAGAGACTTCTTTCACAACATTACGTCTGGATGTGAAATCTCTGACCAGGGAAAAGCTTAATAGAGACTGCACCAAAAAGTATAGAGCCAGGAACACCAGAAATTAAAGTGTCCTGCATATTCAAGTGACATGCAACATAAATCTGAATGCTGAGACTTCCTCTGCACTCTTCCACGTATTATGGAACCTACTGAACCACTCAAACTTTTCAGACTACCACTACACCCCCTCCAGCACACTGTGCAGTCATACAAACTATACCAGTAAAGAGCAAGGTCGTGGTCTGTACAGCAGGTGAAATCCATGCACTTTGCTGGGTGGCCAAATACAAGAATTTGCAAACTTAGGCGCAGTGCTACTTTAAAGGGTACCGTAGGACAGGCTGAAGGGATTAGTTCTACATACAGGTAATAGGAGGTAAGTAAGGTCTCTGAAAACGCTTCTTCCATAGTCTGAAGCAACTGGCACAGTTCTAATGCCCAAGTAGCCAAATAAAAGGACCCAGCTGATATGAACAGAGTCTACTGCTCAATTAATTTTTGGTACCTCAAAGGATACCAGCTAAGCTCCACTCAACCCCTAAACCAGGAGGTATCAATGCTCAATAAAGCAAGAGAAGCAAGCACAAGCTGGTTGAAAAATAGATCTTTAAACAGGAATATCCACCTCACTCTGTAAGAGATAGGATGGTGACTAGTGTAATATTTCACCTGTGAGGAGCTCATGCCCATGAGATGTCAACACACTTGCTTTGATAATGCAATGGAAGCCCAAGGGGACAATCCTAAAACTACGGTAAGGGAAATTAGTTCAAAAGATTATCAAAAGCAGTAGCTTTGAGAACACCCACATTCTCCAAAAAGCAAACAGGCAAAGTTCAAGCCTCCAAAGTACTCATATGTCACTGTTTCATTATGACAAGTACAAGAGAACAAACTGGGGCACAGATCTCAGCTTCATAGCACAAAGGATTTTCCCTCCAGTTTAATTATCACCCAAATTCAGCTGATGATGGAGCAGCTACAAGTTGCTCCATCATGTATACAGACACCATGGAACCAGTGTGTGGAAGGATCACACCTCAGCATCAGCTGAGCATGAAGAGGTACAGAATCAGCATAACCACACTTTGATGTAGGTTAGATAATAAGGAAGAAGTTCTTTACTGGGAGGGTGGTGAGGCACTGGAATAGGTTGCCCAAGGAAGCTGCGAATGCTCCATCCCTAGCAGTGTTCAAGGCCAGGTTGGATGGAGTCTTGGGTGACATGGTTTAGTGTGAAGTGTCCCTGCCCATGGCAGGGGGGTAAGAACTTGATGACCTTAAGGTCCTTTCCAACCCTAACGATTCAATGACACTCTAGAACACAGCAGCACAGAGAAGGGCAGAAAAGGGAGACTTCAACAGCCCCGAACCTGCTGCAGACACAGGTAGCTGGGAGTAGCTCATCCCCAGATCTGGCTCAGGGTCTCACAGAAGTGATCTCCCACCTCCCCTAAGTTACACACTGTGTACTCCACTATCATAGGAGTATTAGGCCAGCCACTTAGAGGTGCTGAGTGCACTCTGGAGAGAAGAGAATGTTCCTTAAAATGAGCCATAGTATAAAACCAGATTATTTAAGTCACAGTCCAGAATCTGTCTCCACGCAGTAGCTTACCACAGAAAGAAGGAACAACTGTGGCCATAGTTCAGTTTTAGCTCTCCAGAGAGTAACAATTGTTCATGTGCTATGTAAATTCAGACTGAAATTTCCAAACGTCATTTCACATCCAATTCTGACATTCAATGTTTGTATGTTGAAACATGCCAGAAAACATTTCTATACAGAATAAACCAGTATTCTTTAAAGAAAATTGGGCAAGTTCTGCTTTTACAGAGAAGTGTGTGGGTTTTTTTAATTCAAGACTCTAAGGCCCACTAAACATGAACCTGCTGAGCAAGAAATTCTGCAAGAATGAGTTTTGTTTTCAAGTGTTCTTATATGCTTACACTGTTTAAAAACAGATATTTTAAGTAAAATGACTGCAGTAAGGCATCAGTCCGCAAAGGATTACCATTTTCTTTTTTATATACTCATACTGAAGAATAACCAGGCTGGCTGTAAATGTTAAGCCCCACTGCACGATGCACACAGCAACATACCAGCAGCAGAGATGCAGGAACTAACCTTTCATATCTGATTTGAACTTCTTTGCTTTCACAGCAACCTGTGTGTCCTGTTCTTCTACCTCCTGGATTTTGCGTTTCTTTGAAACAGCAGGAAGTGTAGAGTCACCAGATGGGTCAAATACTTTAATTTCACTGTAATGAGAAAACAAGTTAGTTTCAGTAACAAAAAGAGGAGCTAGACCTCAGGTAAGATCCTGCAGTTGAACATAAACTTTCCAACACAACTTCCTAAGAATACTACCAAATCAACCTTGCCCAGCTAACAAAAAGCATCTACAGGTAGTGAGGCCATTTCTCCAATACATCAATGGTTCACCAGTAATCATGACTAGAAGAGATACCCCATGAAGTACAACTGATCTGAAAAGATACCTGTTAAATAAGAGTTTGGTTCTGGCTTGTATCTGTTCAAGGTTCTACAGAGCACTTAAATTACCCTGTGGTTTGATCTCTGCTGCTGAAAGCCTTTCTAATATAGCTGTATGGTCACAAGCACATAAGTCCCCCCATGCTTTTTTAAGTCCATATAAGCATACCCTAAGGGTAATACGCATACAGGATTAGAAATAGCTTTACTTCTGCATTTTCTGCTCTGAGTCTCCACCATTACATTCACAGGGCACAATGCACAAGGCAGGGTGATGCTATGGCTCATCTCTGCATCACTTGTATCACTGACTTTATACGATATTCAAATATCTAATCTGCGTCTGAAACTGCCTCTTCTCAACTACTGCATGCTCCTTTGTTCAGTTCCAACTCTTCTAGAGGCTGCAAAGAACCAGCCACCCTGAAAGCCAGTGCTCTTAGCTGGACCTTTTCAGGGACAACTGAATCATCTAGCAGCTATGAAACACTTTTTTTCTCATTCAGAACAGAATTCCTACTGAAGGAAAAATGAGTTTGACACCAGTAAACCTGAACTATTCCCTCCCTAGCCACATACTGAGCATCTAAACTTCTCTGAAGTATGAATCTGAAGTAGCTACCTTGCACAGGTTACAAAAGCAACTGAGGCTAGTGACTAGACTGGGAAGCATGTAATGATGCTAGCAGACCATCAAATCACCCCTTAAGCATCAGAAACTATTATGGGTATTAACACTGAACATGGCTTTACAGATGTCGATTACACAGCTTTTTGCCAACAGTCTCTGTTTCAGTTTAAGCCAAGCAAGAGCCCACTGGCTTCCTTATCATTGTCAAAATACTGCTAATAAATAATTGAATGAATGAAACCCCAGTGAATAAATATGCCAAAGATGGGTAAAATGCACTTTCTCAAATGTTGTTTGGAAAGCATACTGAAATGCTTCACTTGAAGCTCATTTCTAAAAACTACCTGGCAATTAACTTCTGAAATCTACTTTCAGTACCTAATTCATACAGGATCCACAGTTCCAAACAAGACTAAGACATTCTTGCCAATCTCCTTAAAACACAAGTTTAGCTCTTCAAACAATCTGCATAAAACAGCAGCACTGCTGTTTTTGTACTACAAGGACAATTTGATAGGGACTGAGTTAGCTTCTCTTCCAGGCAGCCAGTCTAAGCCAAACAGCCAGGAATTATCTTCAGTCTCTCCCCCATACCTAGACACATTTGCAAGGCACTTCTAACACTAGAAACATGTCCTGGCAGGAATTCATGACTCCTCATTTCAAGAGGTCAAAAACCAGCATGTATGTTGTCTCCTCAACACCCTCCTCCCTAAGCTACTGCCTCTTTACATGCCCTGATGCTTCACTGACACTCTTTTCAAAAGCTGCTCCAGAAATCACAGCCATTACTACTTTGAAATGCCTAGCATACAGAAACTGAAGTTACAGCTGGGCATGAAAAAGATGTTTGAGGACTGCAAATGGGTGCAACGGTGCTATTCTTTCAGAATTAGCACCTAGTTCTGAAACTGGCCCTGGTTTTGGCAAGCACTTGCCCTCTCTACACCAAAGGTTCAGCAAAATAAGCAGGACAAGCTAAGCAAGAAGCCTGAAACCAAATGAGGCAAAACCCCAGATGTCACAGCTCAGACCAATACTACCCTTATAATACAAATCCTTAAATGTTCAGCTGTTCCAGTTGCAATTTACAGTGTCACTTAGGGTACCAGAAACCATTTTAACAGCATCCAGAGTACGGACCCTATCTATTGCTCAAGATACTTATTACAAACAAGACCTAAATAAAGAGATGAAGCTTCACTCAAAAACAAATGTTTTATTATTTTTCTTTTCAAGAGTAAGATGACTCAGTAGATCTTTAGGGCAGCTTCCACGTCAGAAACTAATTCAAACTCTGATTTTCTCAAATGCAATTTATTCAGACTTGCATTAAACAAAGCTGTTGCATATTAACTCTCCAAACTATTCGGCTTTTTGGGCTAATGCTGATAGCATCTAAAATACACTTGTTATTCAATGATGTCAGTAATTTACTATTAGAAAATCATAACTGTTTCTCCAGTTCAATGGCTTTACCACAACTGCAAAATATGGGAAAATAGGAATTCCCATTAGCAATGGGACTTGTCATCAGTGTTTAAAAAGCACAGAAAATGCTTTCTGCATCTTAAGTCAACACAGCCCACAACCTAAAAGCTTCTCAGAAATAAAAACATGGAGTTATTTTTACACAGCCAAGCTGAAAGGAAAAACTATTCACCTCTTGTTCTGATACTTGTCTGTCCTGGCCAAGGCTTTTCCAGTGCCACTTATTCTTCTTATCTACAAGAAAAATTTAGAAGTGAAAAACAAATTACTCATAATGAAAACAATTCCCAACACAAGTTCTACAGCTTTTGAAAGGAACTGAAAATTCAAAGACAGACATATATTATTAGTCAGGCTCTTGTGTACCTGTATGAGTCTTATACCTGGGAGCAGAATAGAGACAGGGAAGTAACTGCGGTGAGAAAGGCATGTGCTTTTCTAATACTGCTCCTCAAGAGCCCAATTCAAGAGAAGGGCATCTAGTACTGGATCAAACATACCACAGGCACATGACCTACAACATCACACCTCTAAAAATCCCAAGGTGAGCTTGAATTTGCGCACACTTCCTTTTTTTGCAAGGACAACTGCATGCCTGGGCAGGTATCACCCTATGCCTTGCATAAGCCAATCTTAAAACCACAGTACAAGCCCCAGACTGGATTTGAATTAAAACTTGTACTTTTCAGGTGATCAGTTTGTGTTTTGGTATTAACATGTCTCCCTGACTGTGTTTCAATGGGAAATATCCCCTCCCATGAAATGTTCAAGGAGGAGCAGGCAGGTTTTTCTGGCTTCTTTTTTGTTCTAGTGATGCCAGTAATACAGCATCTTCTAGCTTGGAAAGCTGAACCCAGGCATCATTTACAAGATCACACGCACCAGGCGTGCCACCTAAAAGAGAACCCTATGTTCTCCCAGCATGGTGTGCATATGGCAAGAGGTGGAGCAACAGGTGTGCAGACAGGATATGCATTAGGTTATGGGAGGGCAATGCAGCAACCTGGAGAATAACATCTTGCCTTAGTCTTAAGGAGCTCTGTCTGTAGCCAAGCATCACCAGCATTCAGATTTTATAGAACCATGGTGGAAAACATAAGGGGGGAGAAAACCCAAATGTGCTTTCTTCTAAGGTGAAGAGAAGGAAGCTGTGAAGTAATAAAAGTATCTATAGAGATTAGTAGAATGTAAACGTATGATCTTACTCATCTTGTTCAAAACCAAGATTTTTCAACAAAATGTAAATGAAAATAGGCATGTAAACAAGATAAGCTGATATACAAATAAATGGATGCAGCTGGTTTACAAACCCCACTGCTCCAGCCAAGGTTGGGAGAATCTACTGCATTAAGAGTGACACTAGATTACACAACTGAGTGAAAGAAAAAGACTCAGAAAGCAGTGCGTTGGAAAATTCATACCATACAAGAATGTCAGCTTCATGCAGCCCTATGTTACACTTACCCCTCTCTCTTCCAAAAGTCTCATCCTCGTCTCTACTTTTAGTCTGTTCTCAGCTCCCATTTCAGCACTGGTGTTCTCTCCCAGGGCATCATAACGAATAGTCAAGGCAGTCTTAGCTGCCAGCATTCGAGAAATCTGGAAAAGGCAAAAAGAACATTAAATGCTACAACTAAACACAAGGCAATGATTCACTCTGATCTGGAAACCATACCCACAAACAAAAGAACAAAGTAACCATTTACTAGCAGTGTTTAGTCCAAAAAACCAATCACCACATCATTCTTTCAAAACTGAAATGCTGTTAAAGTAACACCTTATTTTCTTGATAAATAGAGGGAAACATCTGAGACAGCAAGTTAAGTTATACATATCCCATTTTACCCCAACCTTTAGATCAGGTTAGACTGAGGTGTAATTTCCAGTTGGATAGCTTACTCCACAATTCAAACACATAGGCATCCACCTGCATTTTCCACCTAAACATGAAGCAACACAGTAAAGCAAGCCACGGAAAGAGCTTGTCTGAAGTTCAAGCCATCTCATCAACAGATATTAATGCTCTGGAAAAAGACAAGCTGATAAACAATTCTGCAACTCACCTTTCCTTTGTTTTTGACATTGGTCTGTCCCACTAGGGAAGCATGATAGATAAGGCCAAATTTAGGTGTGTCCCGTTTAGTCTTCAGTGCTCTGAAGAGTGCCTTCTCAGCACCCAGTAACTGAACTGTTGAAGCTGGATGTTTTGCTAGATTCAAAAGGGAACCTAGAAGGAGACAACGCAGCAATAGTAATTTGTCAAAGGAGCAGCTAGAGAAGCAGGACGCTAGATTCCTGCACAATTCAAAAGCAGGAAGCTTAGAGACATCTATTTCTATAAAAGCTACTTCACGTTCATTTCCTGAAGGACATGTAAGCCATTTCAGTCTTTCATGCTTTAACTAACTGTCTTGCTTTGATTTCAGCAACAGGAAAGAAGGCTGACTCAATAAAACATATTCCACTGGAGTACTGCCTGACAGTCTAGCAGCAAGAACATATCATCACAGAACTCCAGCACAGATAACTGAAATATGGCTGCTACCTTGAGCTGATCTAACTACAGAAGTCCAATAACAGTTTGTCAGCATTTTACCTCGCAAGTGACTGGACTATCAGCAGGAGGCTCAGTAAGTGTCTCAGAAGAGGTAGTGACTTAAGTTGCCCTCATATCTCAAAAAGAATTCAGGCCAACTAAGAACTTCATCATCACAGACTACTACCAAGCTCACGCTGGTATTCTCAGATTCCTCAAGAGCTGTCTTCCTCTCTTTACCATAAGACTGCATAATGCTTTTAGCTGACCAGCTCCTTGGTGAAAACACCTAACGAAGTCATCTAAGCTTTACTTAATTTATTTATTAAGTGATTGGTGTAACCCACCTGCATGAGCAATGAGTCTTGCTCCAACCAGCTCGCCCACCATCACGGTGAGATTAGGGGCAATGGCCATCATCCTATTCTTCAGGTAGTCATATAGCTGTGTCCGATACTCAGAGATTTCAATCACCTGGCACAGACAGAGTTTGGTTACAGGAATCAGCATTAGCTGACCAACAAATATCAATAGAGGAAGTGCCTGGAATTCCAATAGAAGAAACTAACAAAATGCGAACAGCCAGCAAAGAGCCAGAGTTATAAGAAGCTTTATATAGGGCATGCTCCCAGAGCAGAGTTTCATCCACAGAGTATACTGGATCTGTATTGCTTATTCTCTTATGCAACTTATGTTCTCAGCAAAGCTCCTGATAAAGGAGCTGACAACATGCCAAAGACAGTGAAGCAGAACAAAAGTACTTAGTAAGGACATTTTCTTTAGGACAAAACCCTGGAACATTCAGTTTTCACATAAATCTTTGCCACCATTCTCCTGAAATGGGATAAATGCTCTTTACTCATTCCATACAAATACACACAATTAGAATGCACATAAAAAAAAGCAGCCTGGTCTAGATCAAGAACAGGAACTCCTAACCCTGCCACTCCCTGGTAAAGTCACAAAGGGATCCGACTGGCACAACTAAAGTCAAAGGGAGTTCACACAGAATCCAGATGAAAGCAGGATAGGGCTCTTAATTCTTCTTGAGGCCTCAGTGCTCCACTTTTAACCCAGGGTTTATCACCTGGCTTCAAAAGTGACAGATTAAAGAGAAGCTATACAATATCATTATCTCAATGACTTAAAAGCACAATGATGACACAATTCCCCCCAAAAGCAAGACTGCCACTTTCAGAAGACTTTGTGCAGACATCAGCGGTCTGAGATGGCTCAGATGAGGTAGTGACTGTGCACCCTCATGTCTGTACATCAGGAAAGCAACAATATAAGAATCATCACTGCCATCACAAGTGTGTTAACAATGCCCTGGGAAAATCTCTGCTTGGTAGAGGAGGCTCTGATCTGGCTGAAGTGGAGTTCCTACTGCTATTCACCCATTTGTACATACCTGATCACAGAGATGGATTATGTTGTTTATATCTTCTTCCGATACTTCTGTCCCCATGGAAATCTCAGCGGCAGCCTTCACATCCTCTTCGATCTCCTCTGGTAGGATGTCAGAAACATCAGAAGAGGCAAAATTGCTTCTGTCTCCTGTGGGGAACAGATGAAAGCATGTTTGTGCTAGGGGTGATACGAACTAGTAACAAAAAAAAGCACAAAGAGATGAAGATAGAAGACCAAAATAAAAACAGGGAGTCAAGTCTGCCATCATCCTATTCCAAACTCCCAAAATACATGTCAGTGTTCTGACTTTATGTTTATACTAGATAAGAATGCTTGGAAATACTAAATTTGAAGCTGGGAAAAAAAGCCCTTACACTCTGTCATACGGCACTTCACATTTTCAGCAGCTGCTTGCTACAAAATTTTCAGTCACAAGTTCACAAAGGAAGAATTCCAGGAAGCAAGCAGTCATTTACCACAACCCAAACCTATGTACTCCTTCCTACAACTGCAGAAAAAAGCTCCCTTAAAACCATAGGTCTCTTTCTGGATTGCGAGTTTCATTATTAAAGAAATACAGGGTCATGACTAGCTGGATGAATGAGTTGCTGGCCTACAAATCAATGCTATTAATGCACTGCATACTAACATGCAACATTCTTCAGGCTTATGCCTTCTTATTACTCACCAACTTTCCGCACACATTTACAGTATGTTAGGTTATCTGTGATGATTTTGCCCAGTTCAGGGAAGTGCCAACCATACCATTCCCTACAGCGCATGATGTAGTTATTCAGTTCTTTGTCCAAGTCATCAAGAAGTGCTAAAAGAAAGAAGAATGTACTTTTTTGTTCTAAAAATGTCATCTAAAAATGGAAAACTCTCAAATCAACAAATTTAAATAGCGTAAAGGGAGACAAAATGAAATATTTTATCCCATAAAGATGGCAGTACATGAGAAGTCTTTACTTTTCAGAGAACTGCATAATCCCAGGCACAATTATACAGAAATATTAGAATTCCCATGAGACTGGGACTGCCTTGGACAGACTCCTTTACCAGCTGCAAAGCACATTCCCCTGGAAAGGAATCAGCCAGTTATTCTTCCTCTCATTTAGCCAAAGATCTACACACAACACTGATGTAGAACTTGGTCATCTAACAAACCACGGAAATACGCTTTAATGTTGAAAACCTGATATTGCGTTCAATAACTTGATTTAAAAGATTGTATTAAGCCCTTTAGTTGACTTTCTAAGCACACCAAACACAAATCCAACAGGCTCATCATTTACCAGATACAACCAATTTGCAACGTAAGAGTCCAACACCCACAGCATATATTGCTATAGAGCCCTGAGGCTAACATATTTCCCACTAACGCAATACCAACATTCCCATCTGTTGTCTCAGTGGTAGTGATGAAGGAATAAATTAAATCATTAATTTCAGCTTAACTATGTTCCATCATTGATTACAGTCTGGGAATTTGTATTCCAAACAAGGATTCCTCACCACTGCTTCACAGCAAGCATGCCGATTACAATGTGGGTATCTTCAAGGAAAGATGAGGAATGAGCTTTCTTAGTTGCATTTACAATTTCAGTCTGTTTTCCATTAAGAAAGTAAGGAGATGGAATGCACCATTACACACTGTGTTTTACATACTTAACCTAAGAACCTATTTATACATCGCCCTCGACACAAGATACCACCAAAATGAAGGGTCAGAAAACCCTGTTCTGTGGGGCCATTCTTTCCCAGCACTACTCAGGAGGGAGGCATGTTGGAAAGTGAAGCCCTCAGAGGACCAAACCAGCACCACCTGTATTTCAGCTGATCTCTATGCTCTCTGGCTGCTAGTTTACTGTATCACCCTAAAAATCTTCCTGCTTGTGGAAAACCATACCAAGAAAACACATCAATACCCAGTTTACTGAAACATGCTAGAAGGAAACTGATAGCTATACTTTTCTGTAACCAATGTAAGAAGTCAGGTATACGAAGCCAAATCCATTAATAATTTAAGCTCTAAATATACTTACAAATTGCCTGGATGATCATGGTATCTACTTTGTCTGGGCTGAATTTCAACTTGTACCGGGAAAGGCTGAGGAGACATAAAGATTCATCAGCATCCTGACATCCTGCTGCAGTATATGTCCCACCTATTCCTATTTACATGAGTACAGCTGTTCATACATTCATTCATACAGCCTGGTTTTATGCCACTGACTGCTCCCAGCTGTGGCCAGAAGCCACACTGACACAAGCTTCACAACAGCTCCAACGTGTGTATGCACATTTCCCATGACCAGGGCAAAAGAGAAAGTTAAGGTTCTCTGTACCATGTGCAGCAGGCTGAACACGAGTGCTGTGGCAGGAAATTGGCTGTTGGCTTCTTTCTGCATGGCTCCCCACGAAAAGTATTTGTCAACAGCACTTCCAGTCCTGCAGCAGCTGGAGGCAATCCACAAAACTGTACCTACCCAGCACCAAATATCAAACACACTAATACGAAGCAATAGAATAAACTTCTTGGAACAGATTCTCACTGTTTGAGAAAGCCCATTACCATCTGCTTAATGTACACTTAAAATTTCTCAGTATGCTGCAGTAAAAGACATTTGATTTCAATGAGGATTTGCATCTTCAAAGTCCTTTGTCAATATTAATGTCAATTTTCTAAGGAAACACATATCTATTTTTAATGAATTAGCCACAGCAAAGTAGTTCTACAACTTGTCAATGGCTCATGGACAGGACAGGCTCAGGTCACAGTACGGATTAATGCTCATGAATGAATGCTTGGCCCCGTGCTGATCCAACAATTTTGTATGTAACTACTGCTCCACTAAACCAAAGCAGAGATAGCAAGGTTGGAAGATAAACTCTGCCTTTAACATTTACATTATATATTATATGGGTATTTACTCTGGCATAGATCAGCAAATCATAGTCTTAACCTTGTCTCTTGATGGCAAGGGAGTTTTAAATGACCCATCTGACTGCTCCAGAGCCATTTCAAACAAATCCTAAAGTATATAGCATGCAAAGGAAAGCTATCAACTCCAACTTAGGGTGAAAATGAAACCTTTCCCTAAAGGGTGGGTGCAAAATGGAAAACCCTTCCTTTACAAAACAGTATTTCAGATTCAAATGTGTCTTGACTTAAGAGTATGAGACCATGTCACATACCCAGAGACACTTCAAGCAATACAGCATAGCCAAGGTCATGGCAGCAAGGCAGACATGCAGTGAAATAAAGCTGTACTAGAAATTCACCTGTGCGCCAGGCCGAGACACATAGCTGCCATCTCTCGAGAAGGGAGGCCTGTAATAAGCCCTTCAATCTGTGAACGAATTCCTCTCATCAGCTCTGTAACCATTGGGCTGTGTATGCAACTCAAATTCAGCTTGTCCTGGAGGATGGAAATCAATGGTTCAAAGTCAGGCACAACTCTGAAATTCCTCTAAAGCCATTCTTCCAGAAGCCTTATCTCATTATACCTGATTTTCCCACTTCAATCCTGTGATCACACAAGTTTGTCATCTTTGATGCTCAAAAGGTAGCTATACCTCCAGTTTCCCACACAGTAACAATTCCAGTTTGAAGAAGAGATTTATAAACAATGTTCTATGTAGACTGGAACTAAAGAGTCAAGATACTGCAATTTACTAGAAACAGTTTGGCCACAGAGAGAAAATTCAGAGGTAGAGGGTTGGGGGCTTTGGGTCTTTTTCAGAGAATAAAACTAAATAATTAGTTCAGAGTCCTGGGTATTATTCACTTGAACATTAAATCCTCCTCATTTTGTGCCAACGCCAGTCTCCTAAGACACCATGAGAAGGTTGTCAGAATAAAAACCACTGGAACATGGAGCAGCCAGACATGAGATGAGAACCTGGCATTTGACACCTAGGAGACACTGGAGAAAGCAGTCCACCTCTACTGTACTTATTCCTTCTTCTGGCAGGCAAGGACTGAAGGATGTGCACAATTGCTTGTAGACCAAGGAAGGCAGAATAATGCGTACTCCCTCCCAACAAGACAGTAAATCATCACCCACTATTGCTGCCTCTGTTAGTGATGAAGACGGTATCTGCCTGGCTGGGTTTTCGTTTGCTTCCTCTCCTCCTCTTTTTCTGGATGGGATCACCAGAGAAATTAATGTTTTAATCTGCTGGGTTTCTAACCAGTATTTAAGAGAAATCAAGCAAACCTGAACACTTCAGTGCACTTCTGCTGTATTGCGTACACAAGATGACATCTTCTCAGTATACATGTAGTACACATTTGATTGTAAGAATTAGGTATCTTTCACAAACACAGCATTGGCAGTGTAACCCATTGCTAATAACTGCAAAATCTGTGGAACCTGACTATAAGATTTCAGTAGCACAAGACTCAAGAAAGAATGGCAAAATCAGTTATCACCTTTATGACACCTCCAAGTTTGGCATCTGCTACAGCCAACTGTTCGTGGGCATCTTTTGCCACTATCTTCTTGAGAATTTTCTTCAAGTTCTTGCTGAGCTTGCCTTCTACAAGAGCTGTGGATGCTGTATGAAATAAAAAGACCAAAGATGCAGTTTCTATCCCCTCCTAAAACCTGTAAAAATAGTACTCCTAACTTGGTATTTTTATTTTAACTGCCTGCAGTAGCTCCAGTCTGAGCTGCAATACTACTTCGGCATGCAGTGGCTAAAATTGAAGAAAATTATATACTTGCTCCCAAATCAAAAACCCTTCTCCTAGTTGCCTCTCCTTTCTCCTTGTTGTTTCAGTTCTATTTCTGTCAATTTTGTTTAAGGATCTCTACTAACAGTATGCCATATGCTTTAGATACATGTTTAACATTTTCAAAGGCAAGGTTATATGGGAACATTTTATGTATCATTTAATTAACCAACCATTTTCCACGTCCCTTAGTCAGCAACCACGATATCCTAAATTGAGGAATGGCTTATTTGCATCTGATGATGACAACAGTGTACTATCTAAAGGCCAACAAAGAACGATGTCAAACACAGACTGGGCAGTCAGTAGACACTCACCCTTTAACAGAGCACGTAGAGTGAAGAATTTTAAAAGGACCTTCTTCATTCTCAAGTATTAATAGATCTGTAAAAGCTTTACAGTCCCACACAATATATTTTAAGCAGGCATTAAACTCTCTTTGTGGGTCAGCTCTGTGCATCGCTGAACTTCTGTGATTGATGCAACATCTTCATCACAGAGCAGAAGCCAGAGGTTTTTTATTTCCAGAACCTTAATGAAATGTAAGGTTAAAATCAAAGCGCTATGCCAAGTTCCCTCTCAATCCGCCTACAATGAAGACACATTTCCACCTTTCAAGCTGGCCAGTAGCTCCTAACCCACTTAAGACAACCACATACACAGTCATCCCTTCAAAATAAATGTGACATAGGTAGTCTGTATAATCTTTCCCATTTCACAGACAAGTAAACCTGAAGCAAAGTAGTAGCAGCTTTTGTTGGGGGTTTTGTTCCTTTGGTTTTATTTCTATTTATTTATTGGACAGATTTTTTTTTATTGTTGTTTGGGTGTGGGTTTGGTGGAGGTTTGTGGTAGTTGTTTGGCTGGGGTTTCTTGGGTATGCGTGTGTTTTGTTTTGTTTTAAATCAGCTGAACTATACATGATCTGAATCCAAACCTATGCACAAGCAACATAATACAAAAAATATGCCATGCCAAAGAAAGAATATAAAGCAGCTTCAATCTCAGTTGTTTCACTCGCATCTTATGTATGATGGTACTGTCTCCAGACTAAGAAAAATTGAAGGATCCATTCTTCAGTCGTAAATGTGACCTGGAACATCCACCCACCACTCTCATACAGCACATTCAGCAGTAAGTACACCATTTCTGAATTATCAGCTAGAACTTTAATAATTTCTGTTCAAACTTGTCCACAGCATTAAGCATTTAAGGGTTGAATTAGTAAAATTACAAATACAAGGCTATTTTGTTTAAACTTCTGAATTTCTTTTAAGTATAATACAGGCATTTTTTTAGGCTGAAAAACACAGGCATAATATGTGCCCATAGAACAAGGGCAGTTGTAACAATATATGCACTCTGATATGCATCTGTTGTCTCAGTGGTAGTGACGAAATGTTGACTCAAATCAGTTATATTCATCTTCAACAAGAATCCATCATTGACAACAGGCTACATGTATCAGTCAAAACCTTCTACGTGGTGCTTATTAGTGAGCTGCTTGGGAAATAAGCCAGGTAGGAAAAAATTAAGACTCCATCACATCTCTACTGTACCACAGACTGGATGGATGAGCTCGTAAAACAACAAAACAGACTGAAAAATCTGTAATTCAAAAACTAAGCAAAGGAACAGAGCAGAGACAGAGGTAAGTAATAAGTGAACTAAGGCACGACAGGGATTACTTCCTTTTATTTTTAAGAATGGTGTTATTCACTTACCAGCAAGTGCTTCTGTTGTGTCCTGAAATTTTTCAAAGTGTTTCAGCTTCACTCTACAGAAGAAAAATCACACACAAGTGTGTGAACAAGTGTACACAAACTAGATGCTAGAACCATTTTACTGTGACATTACAGTTCTTCTCTTCTTCCTAAGACTGCGAGAGAGCAGAGATCAATATCCCTATCCTCAAAAAGAAGGAAGAGCACTAAACATGCTGATTAAGTTTGAGCCTCATGTGAACTTTTAGCTGGGTCCCACAGATTTTATTTAGAAGAGAAAAAATAATTCTGATCTAATACTTCTAGGACCAACACAATCAGAAACCCTAGTCCCTTATCTGCTTTGTAGTTCATACTTGAAGACAGACATCAACCATTTAAATTTCAACACTGCACCCTGATTAACTAGGTGTCACTGCTGACTGACTGATGATAGCATCTTCCCACTCATCTTCAAAAGGAAACCTTCTGCCTCAGTGGAATGCATAGCCTGCACAGCTCAGATTTAACATGTGTCTTCAAAGACTTTAAAACTGAACCGATGAATCCTCAAATACTCCCCTATAATTAGATGTTAGAATACAAGTTCTGAGAGCTTAGAACAAACAACAAAAGTACTTCCATGCCCTAAACTGCAGACCAGAGCCAAAAATGATATGGACAGTGTTTTAACCACACTGACAGATCTTTGTGCCCAGCTTCCCCCTCCCCCTCACATAGTCTGTGGTGTTGACATCTACAATTACAGTTAAGAAGCTATCTCAATCCAGTAAATTCCTTGTCAGGGACAGGCATTTGACTAATCCAGTTCTGCTCTTTGTGAGACAAGTATCTGCAAAAGAAGCAAGGTCACGAATAAAGCTAAATGCTCAGTTAAGTATTCAGAGAGCCCAACAGAAGCTCCAGGCTTACACAGTGCCTTTTCAGAAAGGCAGGAGAAATCAATTACTTTGATCAGAGTAGAGATCCATTAAGAGCCACATCCTGTCTAACAAGTGGCCAAGATATTTCCAAGACAAGATTAACAACACTACAAACAGGCAGATGTGGGAAATTCTGGCCTCTTCTCTAAACACTGTTAGAGAACAGGATAAATTCAAATCAAAAAACATAGCTTGTTCAAAGGTATCCACTATAACCAAAGCTGGTTAGAAATCTTCCAGTAAAAGCACCCTAGACAGACTTGGAATGAATCCACAGCTGTCCCCAGCTTTAGGGCCATTTGCTAGAAAGGCCAGCGTAGCCAGCAGACACTGCAATCCCTGTGCAGTTACACATTGATGCTAACACTCAATGATGGCACAGGCACAGCACTAACTCCAACTCTCAGTGATTCACATGCTATTGGCTTCAAATGGATTAAACTTCTTTTTAAGGATTTCCTGTAAGCACAAAACCCTGTTACTTCACCCAGTTCCAGCATTACTTGGATGTTCTTGTCAAAGCATCGAGATCTCCTTAAAATACTGTCCAATTTTTTGCTTCAGTGACACATGGCAATGACTTCTGCAGCTTAATTACACTGCAATGAAAAAAGGAATTATTTTTTTCACTTTGATATTTCTTTTTAAGTTTCTCTGACCATTATCACTGTTCACAGCTTTTAGGTTCAACAATACTGAAAAATAAAATCAATACTTCTTCCTGAAGCTCAAACATGCATAACTACAGACACATCCTTCTGAAAGCCAGGCTGCTATTCCCACATAAAACTGCTTACATTTTGTTTGCTTTTTCAGGAGTTTCGAATTCTTTCCATAAGCTGTCAACTTCTTGAAGCTTCTTCTCATTCAGAACCTGTAGAAGAAAAAAAAAAGTTCACATTTACAGCACTTCTGATCAGCCTTCAACCCTGCATTCTAGCAGAGAAGACCTGCTTTACAGTGTATCAAACCACATGAAGATAATACTGAACAAGTTGTCAAACTCTGTTTTGGTGATCCCTAGTTTCATTATTTTCTCACAGCAGCTTTATCCTGCTAATATACCCACAGTATTACAGTGTTTTCACTTTCAACTGAATTACAGAAGTTGCTCAATAATGGCTGGATCTTTCTGAACCTGCACATTAAGACAAAACCCTCTCCTTGTTTATCAAAACCAGACTTGCTTCACCTCCTCTACAGGACTCATTCACAACCCCAGTGACCCAAAACCAATCCTGCCACTACTTTGGGAAAACACAAACATGTCTGGGACACCGAATAAGAAACAGTGATCCCACAAGTTATTTTCACTAATCTGAGTTAACCCAAGGAAGAAAGAGAACATCTCTATAAAGACTTCTCACCAAAGCTTGACCTTCAACTGAGCCAAGAATTATCTAAGAAGCAGTAACAGCTCAATCCCATTTCTGTACCCAGGGAATCCCCCTCTGCTTTTAAACAGCACAAGATCAACAACTACAGCCCTAGAGCCCACATACACATACTGCAGAGTGTACTGCAAATTCCTAGAAAAGTGTTCAGGGGACAGTACAGTTGAGATCTCTATAACATCGTGTTCTTTACACCTCACTCAAAAACCTTGTGGTTTTGTCCACACAATGCAAATGCAACACAATTGCAATTTGACTCGCTGCAATGCAGAACTCATTCTTGGGACTGTGACATTTTTGCTCCCTGGCAGATTCTTGAACTCCAGTCAAAGGAGGTTGTCCTTTTTAAACTCAACCTCAGTAGCAGAGCAAATAAACGTTGCAACTCATTTCCCACAGGACTCAAGACACATAAAAACCTTGGGACAACTCTTCCTTTCGTCAGCCTGTTGATGCTTTCCTCCAATTCATCTTTTCTAGCCCAAGGCTTTAAGCATTTTCAGCCTCTATGAACAGACACAGGTACACAGAGAAAAAGAAGGCATAGAAGCTGCTAAATCAAGGTTAGTATATAGAAATTCCACACCTATGGGTATTCTGTATCCTGCAAGATTGCAAGACTCACTGGAGAAATGTCTTCCAAGATCCAGAACTTAGCTATGCCCCATTTGCCCTGTTTAGACTGTTTGCTCCTCTGTTGGGAGTAACACTTAAAAGGGAATACCCGAGAGCTACAGAGCTTGCAGAGGACAACAGTTCTTGATCACAAAGGCATAGAGTACAGTTGTGATGGCAATGCATATCTGTAGGCACTGCTGAAAAAGGAAGCAGCTGACCACGACTGTCTCCCAAAATTCAGAAGCACAGATTCTGCCCAATCCTCACCTAAAAAACAACCATACAAAAAAATCAACCAGCCCTCCCTGCCCGCCAAAAGAACCAGCAGGGATAATCTGCAGAGACTGCTTTAAAAGGAAAAAAACCCGCCAAACTCTGCAGAGGCTATTTTGATACAGAATGAACATACAACTGCAACAATGACATTAGTTTGCAGCTGAACAGCCACTATGCCTAGGAAAGGAAAGCAGTGTGACTGAGAGCCTTGCCCTGCAGATGTGCGTTACAGCTTGCCACATCTGGCTTCGGCAGCTGCAAACAGGAGCACGGAAAAACAAAGTTTGTCTCAAAACATACTTTAATAACATACTCCTACTGCTCTGTTCCAGCTGACAGCCTTCACCTCTCTCCCATTCCAGCCCAGACACCATTTGCAGTCAGACCCCTGTCTTTCGGAGGGTGTAGGTGCTTTGAGCCAGCCTCTACCGCTGCTCCTTGGTAGCTGGCGCCCCCTAGCCGCTCTGCGCACACATCACAGCCAGACCCACGCCCCGGCCCGCGGCATCGGCAGTGGAGCGCTGCAGCGCCGGGGCACCCACACTGCTTCAGCCCTCTTCACGCCCCTCCTAACTTTGCTTTATGCCTATGGTTTATTTTCAGCCTCTCCTGGCTCCTCTAAAAGGTTAAATGGCCTTGGCTCACTGCAGAGATTTCAGCCTACTCAACAGGGGTTTTGTTTGCTAGCGTTTGGTTTATTAGTGTTTGGCGTTTAGTAACTTGGAAGGTGCAGGATATTAGCCAGTGTGAACATCCAGTGAACCCAAAATCAAGGAGACTGATGTATGTGTTAGTTCCCCGGGTACTGGGTGGGAAGAGGGGACAGAACAAGACCTATTTGCTTCTAGAATCATCTCTGTCTTCTCCCCTGTGGCTTACATCTTGAAATCCTCCCTGTCTGAACTGCACTGCTGCACCCCAATGAGGAGGAACGGCTTCAGAGCAGATGAAGTAAACACTGTGCTCTGTAGAGCAGCCAGGGAGTAGCTCTGCAGCAGGCTAGGACAAAATAAACCCGTCTTGCTCTTTGCCCCTGCACTTGTGTTCACACAAGCTAAACCCAGAAAAAAAAGACTAAGCCTGTTGGGAGAAATACAAGTGTTATGATCCGACTCTATGAACAAGACAGTGGAACTGTACAAGCATCAACACTCAAGCAAGAGAACAGGCCAGAGCGGAGCATGGCACTGCAGCCACTCTAGTTTAGACTTGTTCAAACCACCTTCAAAGTGCAGCCTTTGAGCCACCTCACCAGGAGGCCGTCAGAGCCCATGATGTGGTCCATTCCTCCCGGCTGAGCAAGGGAAGTCACACCACACACCATACCTGCACACACACTCGGCCAGCCGACGAGACCCGCATTTGGAAACGTATTCAAGCCGAGACACCTCCACACCTGTTTGGAAACGCGTCGCCTGTCTCCCACACGTCCCTTCCTGTATCCCATAGCTTCTACTAGAGCAACAGCCATGCAAACATAGTTAGCCAAAGACCGTGCTGCATATATGCCCTAACCGGAATGCCACCGGACTCCCAAAGGGGCACGAGTACACGCCCTGCTATACCCAACCCACCCCTACGGGCGGAAGGCAACGAGCACCGTAAGTGATGCTTGGCAGAACCACTAAGAGCAAGGGAGCAAACCCTGCTTCTTTCCTTCCTCCCCACAAGCACCTTCAGGCTCCAGCACAGTCCCTTCCCCACACCTCTCCCACAACACGGCCCCCCTGCTCCTCCTCGGCCCCAGAAGTAGCACACGAGGCCGCCGAACGAGGAAACTCCCTGAGGAGGGGCCGGGCGCTGTGGCACCCACGCGGACAGCGCTTCCCCCGCGAGTACCGCACGTTCCCCTCTACACCCTTACTTCAACCTAACAGCTGCCCCCCCCACCCCGCGCTGAGGCCCACGGCCGGGCGAGAGGCACGGCACCCGGCCTGCCCTGCGCGCCTCACCTTGAAGATGGCGTAACCAGCGGCAGTCTCGAACAGCACCAACATAGCGGCGGCAACCGGGCCCGGGGCCGGTGGACGGGGTGGGGAGTAACGCAGACACGTGCGCCTGCAGACGAGACTCCGCGGTCAAGCGCGTGCGCGCGCGCGCGCGCCGGAAGGGGAAGTGGGCGCCGGCGGAAGTGAGCGGGTGGAAACGGAGGCACCGCCTTCCCCGCGCGTTCTCGCGAGCCACGTGGCGGGCGGCGGGGCCGCGCGGGCGGGGCGGGGCGGGGCGGGGCGGAGTTTGTGGTGCGGACGTTCAGTGTCGTTCCCGGCCGCGTCGGTGAAGGTGCGGGTCTTCTGATGTAAAAAACCTCCCTGTGAGCGTTCTGGAGGCTGCCCGGTGTGCGGGGCCTCCGGGTTAGCCCGCCCCTGTGAGGTGCCAGCCCGGCCGCTGCGTACTGAGTGTGTCTGCGGCAGCCGTTTATCAGCTCCTGCGTCCTCGGCAGCAGCCGGCCCTGCCCGGCGCCTGTCGAGCATTGCCGGTTCAGTAGGCGCTGCCGGGGGTGGCCTCTGGGCTAGAAAAGGGCCTGTGACTTAGGGCTTGGGTGCCCATGGCGGTAGATTGCGTTTTCTGAGTGAATCCTGCAGCAGGCTTGGGCCGGTGACTCCGAGCTGCGCTGGGGCGCTGCATCTAGCTTGCTGCAGTGCCGGGGTTCGGCCGGCGCTCCTGGCCCTCTGCACGCACCGCGGGGGTCCCCTTTTGCCTGCTCTGCTCTCGCCCTTCAGGCTTGTTCCCAAGGCCGTGTCTGCGGTTCTTTATACAGATACAACTTTTTTCCATGAATAATTTATTGCGTGTAAATACAGTTGTGTGCATTTAAAAGCCTTGCTTCTTTAAGAGAAGTGTCAAGTTACATGCATTTAAACGATGAATTTTAAAGGCTCCTTATTTCCACACGGTGCTGCAGTGTCCCAGGATAGGGACATTGCCATGTGGGGAAATCAAAAGCCAGGGGTGTCCAAAGCCATCCATTTGTGCCACCTACTGGCTTGGCGAAGAGCATATTCGTGCGTGCTGCTGCCTCTGATCCGCTCCTGTGCCTGGATGTGGGCCCTACTAAATAGCTGAAAAAACTGTATGTTAGCAGGGTACAGGTGAAAAGCCTTTGCCATTATAAATTCCCACTTCATGTTGAAGGTTACCTGCACTGAAAATAGAGTTTTTCCTGCCCGCATTGAGAGGCTCTGAGCAATGCTTGGGCTAGATTTATATCAGACGTTCATTGCTGCATTTTATGCAACTATCTGTGTGAGTCAGCACGCCATCATTTCCTTTCCTGCTTCTCGTGAAAGGAACAAGCCAACAGTCAGAGAAATCTGGGCATTCACATCATTCTTAAGATTTTTTTTTTAAAGGGAAAGACTTCGGTGCTTTAGATAATGTAACCAATTTTTTGAAGTTCTGAAACTAGCAATATTGCCTAATAAATGATGTTCAACTAGAAAGAGAACTTCCAGGTTCCCCCTTACTTTAAAGTACCAGTTCTGCTGTCTTAAGGAGGGTACTGCTACTGTGAGGAGCAAATTTTAAATCTATCTGACTTAGAACACTGTAGTCATCATATGTGCCAGCACTACGTAGTCTGAAGCTAATATGCTTAGATTATGAGGCTACAAATTGTTCTAAAAATCCAGTTTTATAAGAAATTTGGTTTTGATGGGCTAAAGAGGTTTTGCACAGACTACATGAGGCAGTAGTTTTGAGAAAACTAACAGCTCTTGGCTCCCAAAACCATGTATGCAGCTAGCTGCAATATGAAGGAGCAGAGGTGAACTTAATTGGCTTCAGCTCAATGAGATTAGTTGCAGATGAGGAAATTAGAGAAGTTATAAAGCACCTTAGAATTAAGATTAGGGCAAGTAGTCTTGATGGTGACTGCAGCAGCAAGGGTGGCTTTGGCAAAATAGCATGTGAAAAGTATGGTTTAGTCTTGTTAAAACAGCATTATTTTTATTGTGTTTTAGAATTTAAATATGCTGTGTGTTGAGATTTGCGTTGTCAAAGACAAGAAGCAGGAGTTTTTTTGATGTATCCCCATAGCTTTTGTGGGCTGGATGGAACCCAGCTTTGTAGATGCTGTACAAATGTAGCTTGTATCTTAAAAAGGTAATGCATCTGCAACTAATAGCTTAAGAAAGGAGTAAAGAGAGGTGGTGATACTGTTACTTGGTGTGTATGCAGATGTGTAGGTATAGGTAACTGTATTCCAACTTATGTGTCAGCTTACAAAAATTGGTGAAACAAAGAATTACACTAGGATTTTGTGCCAGAGTGATAGTTCAGGGTTATTGCTATAGGGCTGCTCTCTGCTCTTGAAACTGCTTTATTTTGTGAATAGCAGTGATGGTTAAGATAGTAAGTATTTGTTGTTTTCTGTTCTTTAGCATCATGTGTTGCTGCATAGCCTTTGAATGGCTTATTTTGGTGCTTTGTGTAGTGCTATTAAGCTCATAATGAGCCGTTGTTGTGAACTTGGCATGGTATGAAGGTATTTGGCTTTCCTGTCTCCTAGGACTTGCCTGAGAAAGACTGTCTTAATATTCTGCAGCTCTGCATAGCATCTGTTTTGGTTCTCTTCAAGTTTTGTTGCTTTTCATTTTTTTCCCCTTTTTTCCACAGTTTCACTGTGCATCCCTTGGTGTAACTGCGTAACACTCCATTCAGCTAGTGAAATGCAGCAATACAGGTAGAGAGCTCAGCTGCTTTGCTGTTGTTGCAAAGGAGCATAGCACACACTGTTAGAGGCTCTGTAGAGATGGACGTGCTCTGCCTAGACAGGTTTCTTTCCTTTACCCAAAGGTAGCTGGTAAGGTAAAAAACTTCTCTGGTAGCATCCAGGTAAGAATCTTCTCTTTCAGTGGGGCTAACTTCTGTTGACCCATTTATTTTACAGTAATATTGTTATTTTATGATTCTCACGAGTGTTTTTTCTATTCTGAGCCACTTAAAGCATGCACTTACACCAGCAGTGATGCCATGCAGGAGGAGTTAGCTGTAGCAGAGGGGCGTAACACACTGTAGTCCAAAAATCTTTAGGTCTAAATGTAATCTTTTCAAGGTGTAGGTGTTGCTTCTTGTGCAAACCTTTTGCTGTGGTTTAGCCTGGACATCTCTACAGAGCTGTACTGTTCCAATTAAAGTAGGACCTACTTTAGTAGTGGTGTATCACTAGAGGTTCGTGCAACTGCAACAGATTCCATATATATTTGCTTAACACCATGTGGCTCCTACTACTTGCATCGCTGCAGTGATTAAGAAAAAAAGTAAAACGCGTGCATAAACGGAGAAGTGAGGTTTATTGTTAAATGTATCATTTAGTAAAAACCTTAACAAGCCATTACAGGCAGGTGTAATGACATTGGCTTTTGCTGCGGCTCTGCTCTCTGCTTTCGTCACATTGCTTATGTAACTGGGCTTCTCCAGGGCAGCTCAGAACGGCCGCGCAGACCCATATTTCCAGTCGTTAGACCGGCTGTAACTAGCGGGGGTTACAAAAACATCTATTTGTTTCCTTCAGGGCAGGCCATTCGGTGCTTTTCCGCGGCCGGGCCCTTGCAGGGTGCCTGCACCCGCAGGCGCCGGGCCCGGCCGCGGGGCTCGGGGAGAGCCGTGGTCCCTCCGGCTGCGTTTCCTCATCTCCGCCAGGGGAAGAGGCAGCCCCTGGTCCCGATGCGGGAGTTCCACGAGCGGAAGCCGGTCCAGCTCTGCGGGGCGGAGCGGGCGAGCCGCGTCGGACAGGAAGGGAAGTGAGCTCAGGCTCACCGGAAATCCCGCCCGCGCCGCGGCCTGTGTTTGCGCTGCGGGCAGAGAAAGGAGCAGAGCGCTTGCCGTGGCCCAGCCGAGCCTGCCGCACGTAACGGGCCCGAGCCATGTCGGACCAGGTACGAGTGCTGCTGGCCCCGGCCGACCGATCGCCGGGGTCCCGGGGTAGCTGCTGCTGGGCGCGGGGAGGTGGCGCGGCGGCCGGCCCCGCAGATTCGGGGGTGCGGGAGGATCTGCCTGCACTCCCCCCAAACCTTCCCTAGCTACAGCGGAGCAGCCCCGGCCCGGCCCCGCGCTCTGTGAGGGACGCCCTGGGGCGAGCGGAGCCGCGGCCGCCCGGGGGCGCCGGGAGGAATGTTGCCCTCGGGGGGTGGGTGTGTGTAGGGGGGCGCGGATCTCCGGCCTCGGCCAAACTCTGCCTGCAGGTCGCCACCCCTCCCCCCTTTGCTTTAGTCCTCCTTTTCCCTTCGTTCAGGGTGTTTCGCTAGGAGCACGGGGCGGGCTCCAAAAGGGGCATACTCGGGGCCGGGGCTGGCGTCCGGCCGGAGCGCGGGCGGCTTCGCAAGACTCCGGGCCGGGATCGCCGCCGGGGCAGCCCCGGCCCTGGAAACCCGGGAGCGCAGCGAGGGGTGAGCTGTGTTGCACAACATTTGTTTTCTTTCATTTTCCACTCGCCAGCTGCGTGGTAGGATGCCCTTGCTCCGGAGCAGGCTTTATGCGGGTTGGGCGAGACCTCCAGGTCCTGTGTTTGCCCTAGGAATGCAAAAGGAGGGGGGGAAGCCCCAGACACTCTTAGCTGGGCGTTGCTTCCCTGCATTAAATACGCTGCCCTTTGCCAGGACTCTGGCCTGCCTTCAGGCCTTGTATATCATTATGTTCCTGTCAGTTCTGACTTCTCAACAGGGTCTTAAATAGTTCCTTGTACTGCAAGTTCCTGGCTTGTTTGGCATGGCATGCGTACAGTCCTTTGCTTACAACTATTGCTGTAGGCTATGTGACCTGCTAGTGTGAAATGAAAACATCACTGCGTTTTTAATTTGTGTTCTGTTCTGCTTTATTTTTATATTGCCTTCATGTGGCAGTGTTTTCTAACTTTGTAATGACGGTTTGACTTCGGAAAAAATAATGCCAGTATCTACAAATCTTTCCTGTAGAGCTGTGAAGTCAAGAATAGTACCGTTGCCAGCCAGGAAATGAAAAGTATGAAGAGACAAGGCTAAGCTTAGTATGTAGTGTCTGCTTTGAAGAATAGCCGTGATACATTATGACCGGTAAATAGATACCACTGCTGTGTATGCTGGTGGTCTTTCTCCCCACCCCCAGCTTTCAAGCACAACGCAACTGGTGAGGATGGTGCTGCTGCCTATGTCTGCCTGTGAGAGTGCATCGAGGAGCACAGCTGCTGCCTGCGCCCATTAGGACATGTTTCCAGTTAGTAAAACCTGTGAAAGTAGCTGCATAAAAAAAGAAAGCAAATTCTGAACTAGATTTTGTAGACTGATCTTCATGTGACCCGTTCTGTGACTGTTTGCATTTGTGAACTAAGGCATGTTTTAACATATAGCAGCTTTCATTAGGTAATTCCTTCTTCAGGCAAGTTCAAAACACATACGTACATACTTGTTCTTTGGGACTGCTTGAAGCATGTAAAATCCAGTGTATGTGATAACCTTTTTGGATACAGATCTTCAAGGGATTTTAGTAAGGACCCTTATATCTTTACTTTTCTAATAGAGAAGCTGAATGTTGTTATGTCATTCACTTCTGGGGGACTGTACAAGAGCTAAACAGGTGCTCAAATAATAGCATAATGTAGGGTAACATAGAATCTCTTTCCTCTGTTCATCAATCCTATGGGAATAATTTGCTTGCCAAAAATTGTGGAATGCTCACAGTAGTGTCTTTTTGGCCCTGGAAGAAGAGGGCATAATTTGCCACCAGTTATGACAATTTTTGGTTTGTCTTTTCAGTATAAGTAAGGAAGCATGCTTGATTTAGTTACCTGGTTTCCAATAGGAAATTTTATGATAAGGAAAAATACTTGCAAGAAGGGCAGACTTAAAAAAAACAAAACAAAACAAAAAAACCCAAACCTGTATTCTTGGTGGGATCTTAGTAGCAACAAAAAGAATGGTTTTTCCCCTCCTTTTAAGGGTCTCTAGCTGGTTTTGATTTAACTGAATCTAAATGATGGCATTTTTATCTGTCAGTGTACTACCAATAAACACTGCTGTAGTTTATATGCACTTTTCCACTCCTATAACAAATGTAACAGTGTATTTACTGTGTTAAGTGTGTTGCAGTCCTGTTCCTCTAGTAATTTGGGTTTTGTTGTTTATTTTTTTAAGCTTATCTAAAGTGTGCTGAGTACAGGGCGGGTTTTTTTCAAGTTTGGACATTACAGTTTGAGCAGTTCAGAAAACTGGAGAAGGAAATTTGCAATATACTACCTTACAGCATTTGTTTTGTGGCTTCATTAGTTGCAATAACAATACCAATGTGTTTGATCCAAGATGTGCTTTTTAGGGTCATGAATTTAATGTTGATATATAAATGTGAGAGTACAAGGAGCCTCATTTTGTGCTACTTAGGAAAACTGTGGAATATGAAGTCTTTAAAACTTTAAGCATCTAATGAAAAGTTAGAACTTGGAGTGCTGTGGTATTCCTGTTCTGTTTGTATGATAGTCCTTTTTCTTGTATACTGTTTCATGTGATACCCAAACCACCAGGTTTTTCACCAGTTCTTTTCACAGTGCAAGTCAGTCTGGAGGGTTTTCCTGCAGTTTGCTGATCCAGGATTTTGTTAGTGAATGCTTGTAGTTTAGTAACTCTGCAATCTCCTTACTTTCTTTGTTCTTAAGTGGTTTTGGGCTGGCTTTACCATTTGGCATTGAATGGGGCAGTATAGCTCACTGACAAAGTGCAGGGAGCTGTTTCAGACTTGCTGGGTCTTGTTGTGTTTCAATTTCAAATATTTTAGCTTTTTTTTTTTTTTAAGTTTCAGTTATTGGGATTGTCAGTATTGATTTGATCTTCTCTTGAAATTACAGCTCTGTTAGCTCCTATTTCATGGGTGAGAGGTTGCTGGAGCTTTAAACAAGCATCTTTATGGTGTTACGTTTCAAAACTCCAGATCCCTTTGCTTTTTTCTACTATTTGCTCCTTTCCCTATGCATGCTTAGTATTAGAGCCCTCCTTCCCTGCGGGTAGGAATCAAACGCCTTATGAGTCATTGCTTTCCACTCATGCTGGCCAGAGGCACTGTCATAGTAGCTATGATGATTTGTAATACCTTGTACAAGATGATTTATTTTGGAAAGCTCAGTAGGTAGATCTGTTACAATGCACAGAACTCTGTAAACTGCTACAAATGTCTCTACTCATGAGATAATATGCTGTTATGCAACTTGGTTTTTATACAAAGTAAACTAAGACAGTGACTGATCTGAAATGTCATGTAAAGGGACAGGATGTTCTTACAAATTCTTTCAGTGATAGCAAAGCAGGAGATAGTTTTGAAGTTACAGACTTCAGATCTATAGATATTTGAATCTCCCCAATTCCTAGCGGCTGCCAATCCTGCATATAAAAATTAAAACTGCTGTTTGTGCAAGATATAAGAACAAGTTGCAGATTCTTGCTTTTGTTTCTCTTTTTAGTCAGGAGTGGAAACTAGTGTATATTTTATTACTGCAAATAAGCACAAGAGGTTAGAATTTAGATATGTTAGAAAGAGAAAACTTCGGTGGGGAGCACAACTGCTGTGCTGTGGAAGACTCCTTTCACACTTCAAAAGTGACTTGCTTGGAGACCTGAGAGTGTTTGTTTCTTGAAAGCTTGAGGTCAGCTTAAAGGGTGATGAATCAGTCCCAGCAGTCCATGTTGTGCCAGGTAGGTAGGTATTTAAAAAAAACAATAGTATTGAAACCAGGGTTATCCATATAGAGCCTCTGGGTCATCCTTTTTGTCATTGCAGAAACTAAATGGACCTGGCTTGAGGCATTGAGTCAAACTGATACAAATAGCGGGTTCCTCTCTCCTTTTCTCTAGATGGATACTAGTACAGATAATGAAGGTGTTTGCAGGCTTTGCTCTCTGCCATTCCCTGAACTTTTTTTAACATTTGAAGGAGTTGTGCATGTTTAACTTCTTTAAAGGGGAAAGGAAATCTTGAAAAGACCTGTCTGCCATTTTAATACAGAGCTAGAGACATATGTGGATGGACTTAATAAAGAAGGCTAGTATGCGGTTTTGGTGCTTGGTCCTAAAGTTCAACCAAACAAAGGGTATTTCTGTATACTCAGCAAAAAGCCCCTTTAGGGCTGGGAAAACTTACGTGTGTTTTGCTCGTTTTGGCTACTGTGTTAAGCAGGAAGATATACAGGAAGATTTGAAACATGATCAGCAGGGTATCCTTGTTTCTGATTACTTCACAAGATTTCATCAAGCACCATCTGGACCTGAGGCAGTGTCTGTGTAAAATTCCTTTGTGCTGCAGTGGAACATAACTGAGGCCTGATCTAGAATATGTAGCGACAGGCAAGGGATGGGGTTAGTAGTGCCTGATCTCTCACTTGTCTTATCTGTCAGCAGCTGACACAAAAACTTTGATGTCCTTGATTCATGTCTTGCAGAACAAACACTTAAACCATTTTGCTGGGCTGTAGTGCTCAGTGAAGCAAGTGAATCAAACTTGTCTGTACAATTAATTTTTATCCTGAAAAGATGTCAAAACACTATAGTTCTTAGAACTGCAACTTTTAAGAATTGTGTTCTTAGGACAAACATGCTGGAAGGAAGCTGTTACTTAATGTTGTTTTGTTGCCATAGAAAAGATGGTGACGGACCATCCTTTTGAAAATAGTGGCTGCTGTTGATGCAATAGACTGAAAAATGTTTGGTTCACTCTCTTTACACTGACAGGGTGTCACAACTACTTAGTCTCCTCGTGGTGTTCTTTTATCTGTCAAATATCTGACCTTCTTGGTACACTTCCTGTATTTCTTTTTTGCAGCCTGCTTGTTGACTAGGAGTTAGTGGTATAAGACCATGCTTATCGTTTTTGCATCTCTTATGTTCTTCACAGTGTTTCTCTTCCATTAGTAATTAAACTTCACAGACAGGTAGCCTTTTCATAATACTATGATGCTATTATTTTCACACAGAGAAAGAAAGAAGGTGCCTTCCATAGTCTGAGTAATAAAGAGAATGACATCTGTCATACTATCCAGTGAAAATAACAAAGTGTTGAACTGATTTTTTTTTAATGTTTTTCTTTCAGGAAGCAAAACCTTCAGCTGAGGACTTAGGAGATAAGAAAGAAGGGGAATACATTAAACTCAAAGTCATTGGGCAGGTGAGTTTTTACGTAATTACTTGTTGACATTTGTTGGAGGTACGAGTTTTTGTATTGTAGAAATTAACAAATGAAAGTTGGTATTTTCAGTTCTTCAGTGTGGATCCTCCACTGCCATAAACTGCTGATCAATTGCCAGTAAGGTGTGTTAGTATACTCTCCGTGATAGCTTGGCTGTTTTGTGGGGTTTTTGTTGGTTTGTTGGGTTTTTTTGTTGTTTTGTTTGTTTGGGTTTGTGATGTTTTGTTTTCTTAAAGCTTGAGTCATTTATCCTTATGACTCAGGATTTGGTCAGTGTGATCCCAGTCTTACATCAAGGGGACCTGATATATTGAGGGATTAATTTATCTAAGGGTATGAATGAAACTTGTTGCAAAATTGATAAATTAAGGTCTTCAGAGTTCACGGAGTACACTAAGCATGAGGTCAGCTTTCTCAGACAGGGATAAGAAGGGGATTCTGTTCGATGTTGGCAGATGCTAATGGTGGATTATAAATCTCAGTTCATGTTGTGTTGGAATGTGAATGCCAAGATCCTTCTTGGACAGAAGTCCTTCTGTGCAAAGAACCTTTATAGCTCATATGGCTTAACTCACTATTGTTTATTGGAGTATTAGCATGATTGACCGATTACTTAAAGTAGGACTAACTCAAGCTAGTTTACCTGTTGCTGCTTTAATCAGCAATGATGAGAACACATTCAAAAGCTGAATGTGACCCACATGCTTTTTGCACAGAATGTCTTGCAGAGTGTTTTATCTGTAGCCATTTTCACAGTTGTAGTTATTCGTATCTTATAGCTGGCAGGAAGGACTATAGAATGAGACCTGAGATTTCTCCTTAGGTTAGTGGTGTGTTGCCAAGTCTGCCTCCATCCTAACTTTTTCATAATTACTCTAATTGAATGAGATTTTGTATGTATTTTGAAGTGCAAGCTTTAACTTGTCTATTTTGGAATCTTCGAGCAGAAGTCCCCTGCATATGTATGTTTGTGTTTCATAAGTACATCAGCTGGATAAAGATGGAAGCACAGACTGAACCATAAATGTTTTTTTGTACTTGTAAATCAAAAACCTCCACAGTGAGCCTAAGGCTATACTATGCCATCTGTTTTAAAATGGAGCTTTCTGTGGAAGTGTGTGATGAATTTAGTGACTGATAAATCATCCTGGAGGTTCATGTTATGATGTACTGAGTTATACATGATGACAGTTAAACTGCATTCTGTGTTAATTTTACATAAGTTTTTCTTAATGGAAGTCTTGAAATCAGCATTGATAAAATAAGCAATTATTACAAAGAGAGTAACTTTTTTCTTTCCTGTTCTTAGGACAGCAGTGAAATTCACTTCAAGGTGAAAATGACAACACACCTCAAGAAACTCAAAGAATCATACTGTCAAAGACAGGTTTGTGAAACAATGACACTGGCTTTAAAAGAGAATTAAAAAGCCAAGCACTTTAGCTTTACTTTTCTTACTGTTCTTTCAAATAAAGACATTTGTTGAGACAGTCAAGCTATTGTCTAGTCACCAGAAAAAAAAAGGTATCTGACAGTACAAATACAATGGGTCTCCTCATTTCTTCTGACAAGTAAAGGTATTTCTGTTTAAGATAGTTTTGAATTTTGTAGTAAGTTACTGTTTGAAAACGTGGTGGCTGCTCAGAAGGTGCAGAAGTTACATTTTAAAGTGCCTGGGCATGCATTTATATTTCCTGTAAAATCTGCCATTTCCATGTGAAATTCCCCTAAAGCTGTAGAATACTGCAGTTCAGGATGAGAGCTGCTTTAGGCATTGTTGCAGCCATTGATCTGGTAATTGATTAACACTAGCTGTTATGTGCGAAGTTAAAGAAATCTGCGACATTAATTGTGAATGTAGGTAAATAGTAACTACTGTTATGGAACAAAATTAGATCTCCAGATTCAGTGGAGATATTGTGGATTCACTGCTGCTATTTCCAGGAGCCCTGGCCTAGTTTACCTCCAGCTTTGGGGATAGATGTCTTGTGTGGCTTAAAAACTAGTATTTTGGGAGTTTTCTCAATACCTTAAGACAAGTTGAACTTTTCAATTGAAGTCTTTTGTAGACTGCGTTATTTGTTCTATGCTCTTGACATAGGAGGAAAGAAAGGATTAAACACCCAAGTATCTTTGTACCCAAATCTAAATGATTAAAATTGTGATTAACTTGAAAACTTGAAGTACATTCTTGGAAAGAATGAATGCAGCAGTCTCACTGACTGGTGAATATGTGTATGTGTGGAATTCTTTCTTTAAGAAAGAAATAATTGTTTGAATGAGCACAGGTATATCTATCTGTGGGCTGAGTTCTGGAGAGTCCGTGATTTCCTTCGTGAGTAGTCAGTATGGTTTTTGGTGTCAGGTAGCTTTTCTCTAGTAAAGGAACCATGAACATGGCCAGAGGAGATTGTTGGAACAGTGTGAAGAGCTGTTCTTTCCTGTGAATTTTTCTGCTTAGTTATTTGCAAGCAGTGCTTCTGAGATCTAATTGATGCACAAGACTGGTCATATTCCACTTCCATTTGTTTTGCTCACAACCTGGAAGAGAAGAAAAAGATGTGTTTGCCTCATCTGTTGAGATGAAGTATGATATTGTGCTGCAACTCAGGCACACTGTACCACAGACATGCTGCAAGTTGATTTACCGCTGGGATGCTCCTTTCCCCTTGTTTGAATCTCTTTCCTTTTTTTTTCTCCCTCAGCTCTGCTCTTTCTTGTTCCCAGTGTAAAGCTTTTGCAGAACTGTCAGAGGTTTCTATTCCTTCCTGTGGTGATAAAAGATTGGGAATGCAAGGATAGGAGTTCATGAAGTAAAACATCATGTTCCTCCCCCTGTCTTAGCATCTTATTAAAGACTGATGTGCAGTTCAGCAAAGACTGGGCCTTCATGTGTAATGTCTTGGAAGGGAGGGTGTAGTCAGTAATACCAAGATGGTGGGGGGAACCTATGTAAAATTCCAAGTTGTTGAGATAGAACTCCAGTGAGACTTTGGAATAAACACATATTTTAGCACTATCATGCTCTTTGAGTCACTTTGTAGTTTACATGTTTGCAACAGGATAGCTGAGCTCTCTGTGTAACAGGAACTAACACTTTCTTTTTTGACTTTCACATGTGTTGCTTTTATTAAAAATGTTTTTCTTGTAAATCTGTACAAGTTTCAATAAGTTTTGTTTTTTCTCTTTCTTGTACATCTGTTCCTTTTTTTAGGGTGTTCCAATGAATTCACTCAGGTTCCTTTTCGAGGGTCAGAGAATTACTGATAATCATACCCCCAAGGAGGTGAGTTTCTTTCTAGAAAAAGTGCTACATAGTTCACTGGAGAAACTAAATACCAAATTGGTTAGTTGCTATGTTCTGCTAGACTGTTAACCAGAATTAAAGTGTTTCTTTAAATATAGCCAACTTTGTTGACTATATTTAGTCAAATATACTCTGACTATATTTGTCTATAGACTATATTTGTCTAACCTAGGATCTTTAATAAGGCCAATATGCAGTTCAGAAAGATTGGTTGGACCTTCATGTCCAATCTTGTCTCAGAAGGGAGGGCATAGTCACTGCTTACCAGAGAGAAAGGAAAAAACTTCAGGGAATTTCCCAGTTGTTGAGCTAGAACTTCAGTGTGACTTTGGAATAAATATGTATTTATTTTACATTTTTTAGATCAAAGTGTAAATAAACAGAAAACTGATTACTTCTGCTGTCTAGTGACTGCTACCAATTATTATGACAAAGCAGGAAGAAACGCTTGTAATAATGACGTTCTGAAAAATCAAACTTGTGTACCATGAAATTGAACAAGTTAACCTCTTCAAAAGAGCAGTCATAACCAGGCTTTGAGTTGCAAACTGTAGGTCTTAGCTGTTTTGTTGAGCTAGTGGTGTACTATATATAATTTGTGTGGCTGTACAGCTCATGCATTCACTATGATGATGATTACGTTCCTATGCATCTGTTGCCTGAGAAGAAGGGGTTTAGGGAAAGGTAAATCTAGCCACTTCCAGGCTGATGTGTACTGCTCCACAAGTGGGTTTTGACTTCATGATAAGGGTTTTAATTTGACTGAGATGTATAAGGCTGAAGGAAAAGGATTAAAATCATGAGTGTTGGCTAGTGAGATGGCGACTGAAATTTTTTTCACCTCTTTGATGAATTATAATGGAACAGAGGAACAAACCATTGTGTAACTTGTCTAGGACCTGCTCTGAATTCAGTACACCAGATTTATAACAATTATATGCTGTTTTTTTCTGTTCTTACAGCTGGGGATGGAGGAGGAAGATGTGATTGAAGTTTATCAGGAACAGACAGGGGGTCACTCAACAATTTAGATCTTTCTGTTTGTTTTCTCCCCCTTAATCCTTTTTTATTTTTAAATAATAGTTCTTTTGTAATGTGGTGTTCAACACTGAATTGAAACTGGCACCCCATCTCTGGGAGTTTATTTTCAAGCGTCTGGTATTTTGAATTCTCGTGCTCATTATACACTATTGTTTCTGTTTTCATTGTGCTGAACTTCTGTGATCCAGCTGCAGCCTTGCTCCCCTCTTCCCTTCTGCCCCTCCCACCTTTAGAAATACATGTACACACATGCATTTGTATGTTCACTAGGTTCGTGCATTTCAGGCACGAAGGCTGTAAGATCTGCCAGGTGGGCGAGTGTTCTTAACGACTTCCATATCTGCCCTGAAGTTTTGATGTGTGACTGTTTCACTCCTGGACTATAACTTTCAGTGCGAGATGAAGTTTTTCAGAGAACTAAACTGTGGAGAAATTGTGTATCCATAACTCAGAGCTATTTTGCTTAAATTGTGCTGATGGCCCAATGAAGAAGATTACCAAGTTGGAAATGGAAAAGCTAGAACTGTTGTCATCTGTACCTTGCTCCAGAGATGGCTTTGCTGAAGACAAAATTGAAAACCCTAACGATTCTTAAATCTTTCCAGAAGAGCCCAGAAGCATTTTAACTTCATATAGCAATTAGTACACGCAGGTATTCGTGCAAGAATGTTCACAGCAGACAACTGGTGTTACTTTGACACTCTTGTTTGTACCTTTTGGCCTGGGACGTGGGTTTTGAATGGACATTGTCTGTACCAGCTTCATTTAAAATAAACAAGAAAAACAATTTTATAAACAACTTGTATTTTCTTTTCAAATGTTTGGAAATGAGCCAAGTGACAGGAAGTTATAATTAGGGCATGCTTTTCCAGTAACTATATGCTGAAGCCAGGGAAAAAATGTGCCCTTTAAATATACCTCATTAAAAAAAAACCCTAACAACCCAACAACTTTTTTCTGCTTGCCCCAGTGAAATACTTGATCTGCTTGGTTTGCAGCTGACTATTTGAGACTACTATCTGTGTGTTTTTCTTTTTAGAGAATATTCACATACAGCTACGTAGAACTTCATGCACAAAAGTTAAACTGAAAATGGAGCTTGGCAGGAAATACAAAGATGTTTTTTAATGTCTGCCTTTCATATGATCATGGTACCATTAATCTCTCTGTGATGGATGACAAGGAAGAGTTACAGTTCACCAGGCATCATGAGGGTCCATTTCATGTTCTGGCTAGTTGCGGGTTCTAAATGGTCAGTTTGAGAACATGTTACTGGTTATGAAAGCTGAGATGGGAGGTTGTGGGCAGAGTATGAGAAGACTTCTGCACTGCCCCTGCTTCAGCTTTTCTCCATATAAATAGGATTCATTTATGGCTTGGTGTAAACCAAGTTCACTATGAATACCAACTTCATTTAAATATGCATTTTAGTACTGGCATACTTGGAAGAAATTGCATATTTTGAATGATTACCTTTTGCTGTAAAGCTAGAAATGCATTTTCTTTCATGTTTGTGGTTTGTGTCCTGTTTCTGATTTAGTAATACTTTTGTACACATAGTTGCATAAGCAATTTTTTTAAAGATTAAAATTTTTGTTTACAAAATATCAGAATATGGGGTGTTATTGAAGTATTTGATGTAATTCAATTCCTAGGGGGAAGAGGGATTTCTACTGGGATGTAGAACAACATGGCTTCTTCGCCCTTTTTTCCAGTATTCTTTTAGAATAGTAAATACATCTGCTTCAGAATACCAGAAATCAAACAGCCTTGTGATTACTATCAGTTCGTCTTCTAATTTTAATTTACATAATGCTGTTGGTAAACAAGTTCCCATTATTGCCTTTTGGCAAATTAGGATCTGAGGCTCAAGGGATGGTAGTTTACTTGGGTCATTCTGGAAGCTGAAGGTGGAGCTGAGAACTGAGTCCAGATCCCATGGGTGTGATGCTTGTACTCTAGTTCCTGCACCAACTTTCTTTGGTTCTTACTGTTCACTTTCCTATTCCAAATCTGTTTTAATATGCTCATTTATATCAGCTTTCTAGTTGAAGCGCTGCACTTGGTTCTCTTGAGACTATGGAGGAGGGTTTCCTGCAGAGATTGAAGCTCAAGGCAAAGAATTCTTTGTAACCTTGTCCTAAAATAAATCTCTTTATAGAGTGGATAAGGTACCAGTGACAAACTGATTTGACCTCTTTCTCAGACTTGTGTAGCCTCAAACATGAAGCTAGTGCCTCAACTGAGCTGCTGGTCTTAAAGCAATGTCTGCATTGTTATAACTTTATGGAACAGTAATAACAGGAAAACCCTACTCTGCCTCAAAGATTAGTATTGAGAGTTTCATGTAAAATGAGAAGATACATCTGCTACACAGATGGACTAGTACCTTTCTTAAGGAAATCATTCTTGGAAGTTGAACATTTAAACCTGAGTTTTGAACTCAAGGATTAGACTTGAATTTTCTTCATTTCTCTGGAAGAACTACTACTTTTTGAAGAATTTCTTTGTGAGAAGAGTAGGATTTCTAAATCACTCTTAGCTTTGAAGCATGCCTGCAAGTCAGGTTGGCCTTCATATGTTGAAGAAAACCAGAAAACATTCTTTTTCTCCTGCAATTTGTTTACATACTTGCCTATATATTGGAAGAACTGAGCTCAGCTGTTCATAGCTGGTTTTGTTTAAGAAAAATGGTGGGAGAATGAAACCATCTTCACTGAGTCAGTTATGCGGTGGAAGGTGGAAGCTAGTATTTTAGTTCTAATTCTGAAATTGGTATTTTTAGTATTCAGTACAGTGGCATATAAAAGCTGTATTGATAAGTGCTTTACAAAATTATCAGTCTCAACAAATTTTCTTAAAGCTGCTATGTTTAAAGGATTTTTGTATTCTTTTAAGTATAAATATGTCTACATGATCATCAGCTAAATAAGATTTTGAAATTAAATGTGTGAATTGGCAGGATTTGAACTTCAGTTAGGGCATCAGATAATGCCAAAACTCAGACTGACACACATTTTGACTCCCCATGTATTGTTTCAGAAGCACTACAACTGCATGCTACTTTTTAGCTTTTCCTACTTTAAATTGAAGCTAGTTTTAAGAATGCAATACTAAAATATCTGTCCTGACCTGTACATCTTTTGTATGCACTTCTGAATTATTGCTGTTTGGGTAAATTTTCTTAAATGAGAAAGTTTCTGAGAGTAATCAATACAGAAGACTGTAGGAATTGTGCAAGTTGGAAGTAGTGTAAACCAGTTTTGGTTTTGCTTTTAGAATCAGTACTTAATGCATACTTAATGAAGTTCAGCTTCAATTTAGAGACCGCAAAAATTGATTTCGCCACAGGAGACTCTCTACAGGAATTGCAATATGAACTGAATCTACAAATGTTACACTTTCTTATGTTAGGTAACATTAGAGAAACAGAAAATAAACCTACTTCGCAAGGAAGAAAATTTCCTATCTTGCTGTAGTTTCTCTGTTGTTGTCTTATTGTTGAATCTGAAATCTAGCCTTAAACAGTGGCACATTTATTGCAATTTCTTGGTTTGGAGGATTCCTTCAAAAGTCAGCACTGAGGTCTTCATATCTCTTATAAACTGATAGATGCATTATTTTCTCTCAGCACAAAATAGACCAAAGAATCTGTACTGTGGCACCTCGGGGTCTGTCTAGATCTACTTCTACTGGCTCATAAAACATGAATGCTTGTTTCTACTTGTGATAGATAGGATGTACACACAGACTACTGGTGAAGTCTGGGGAAAACAGCTTTCTGAATGAGAATAGCACCTATCCTGAAAAGGAATGTTGTTCCTCTCTTGAATCCAGTTGGAATCTTGAGTTAGTCTGCAATTGAAAGAGCTCACTGCAATGACCCATTCCAGGCATTCATTTATTCTTTTGTAGTTTTCAGGCCTAGCCTTTCAAGCAGCTGAAAAGAAGAAACCAACCATGGTAGGTGAAGAGCATCTTGAGTGTGTTCTACTCTGGTAGCTTCTATTAGTAGTGCTAGTTGGATCTGCAGAGGTTGTTCCAGAGCTGTTCTTTGCCTGTAAAGGGTCTTAAAGCAGATTGCAGACACAGGATAGACTTCCTCCTTGGTTTAGAAAGCTGGCGCTTTGACTTGAAATCTACACACTCAGCGGTCTCATCCCTGGTTCACCCCTAGTTTCTTTGGCTTTGCCACAATGCATACAGTGCCGTCTGAGGCAGGGAGGCAGGACTTCCCCAGGAGTTGGCTTTAAGCAATGTTTGGAATGGGCTGGGGAAGAGGATGTTGGCTTATGTATTTGGGGCAGTTTGTTCTCCTGTCATAACAGCAAGCAGGAGATAGTTGCTAGGGCTCAGCTGTAGGTACTACATATCTGCTTATCCCTGGTAGTGCTTCGTGGCTCACAAATTGATCTAGGCTTCCTTTAAGAAGGTCTGTTATGCTCTTTGCAATGTGTTAGTATGTGGTATGCATACTCCTGGGTCCTGTGTTCTGAAGTGCTGGTAGAAGTGAGTCCTGGAGGCATGCTATGCTGGAATCTGTTCTGATGGATTGTGTGAAAGTAATCATAGTTTCAGGTATGTGGGGAAATCTAGTTGGGCGTCTTTCTGTAGTGTAAATGGATGTTAAAAACTAAAGTAATAAAAAAACACAGGATATATGTGAATTGCTGATGGAATTTGGAGAAACATTGGAAAACTGGTTAAATAGCAGAAGAACGGCATTATGTCTTGGAGTTTGAATTGAAAGCTACTTAACTAACTCCTGAGGTACCAGTGCTACTCTTTAATGTTAACTGCACTGATAGAACTCCTGACTACAGAGTATTTTGTATAGGCAGGCACTGGGTGTTAAACGTGTATTATTACTGAGAAAAAAATAACTTCACTCTGATTAATAGCTACATACCTGATTAAAACCTGTGCTTGTTGTTTGGCTTCCTCTAGAGTTAGTCCAGCATCTTCCTCTTTGCCCCTCAGCATCATATCTTGTCTTCTCCCGGTTTCTTCTTTCATACTCCAGGCATTCTTCTTTCTGTGTTTTTCTGCCTCTTAGAAACAGATCACCAACAACTATTAGTTGCTCACATACTTCCTATTTAGGAAATGTTTTTTTCATCAATTACCAATAGAAAGAAAATGCTGTTATAATACTGATGTTACAAGTATTGCCTCAAATGCATGAGTTTATCTTAAATTGTAATTGGATTTTTTAAAAATCTGTTTGGCATTTAGGTTTTCAAGTCTTCTTGTGGAAGTGTTTGTTAGAAGTACAATATCTTCTCTCCCTCCTCCCCCCACCACTGTGTAGCTACTGGGACTTGGGTTTTCAGAAAAGGTATGTAATGAAAACATCAAGAAATATGCAGATGTCGCATGGATGTTATTGCTAGCATCTTGAACAGTTGCATCACAGCTAGGCTGTTGAATTTCTCTTCTTCAGGTTGCAGGGTCTCTGGAAAAGGAGACTGTTACCATATCTATTTAATATTGGAGAAGCAACTGAGGTACTCCAAGTTTGGGAGTTGAATTCCAAGGCAGACACATAGTCTATGTCTTTACCAGAAATTATCCATTCACATGAATTATCTGCAGCTAAAATAAGCTTTAGCCTTTCTTTAGACTACCTGCTCCTTGTTCCTTTAGCTGTCTCTTCTGGAACTGGAGAAGCTTTTCTGTTACAATCCTCTGCTGCTGCCAAATACATTCCTGTGCTGCTTTCTCTAATTGTGACTGCTGCCTCCTCTTCCTGGCGCCTCCACTCTTGTTCTAGTTTCTGTAAACTAAAACATAAATTATTATTAATTGCTATAGCAACCTTGGGTTTGCTGAACATTCTTGCCAGAAGAGCAGGTTCTAGCCCAAAGAGCTAAGCAAATTACCAAAGAAAGGAGAGAGAAATTGGACTAAAGAGAAAACAGGTGCTGGTTAGTGATACTTCACATGTGTCTGGTTGGTTCTGCAACTTACTATTAAAAAAACCTAACTCCCAACTGTCTACTTTCCTTCACATTGTCTGTAAGGGATAGAAAACCTGAATTATAATTTTTACATGCATGTTTTTGAGAAGGACATGAGGGCTATGGGATACAGGTAGTGGTTTATGTGAAATAGGGATGTGGAGGCAGAGGATAGAGAAGAGCAGAGTCAGCTAGGAAAGTTCTGAGAACAAGAGCTGGAAGAAAAAATCAGAATGCATCTTTGTGGAACAAGAACACAAACCCAGAACCAGAACCCAGGCTACAACAAGCAAGGAGGCAGTGGAAAGCCTTGGCTGAGATTTAGTTGTAAACAGAATGGAGATCAAAATGGGCTATTTTTGCTGGAGGGTTCACACTGACAGTAAGGAACATGAAAGAAAGTCGAGGAGATTTGTGAAGCAGAGGAATATTCTCCTTATTTTGGGAACTGGAAGTTATGGGAAATCAAACTAAAGGTCTTCTGCTCCACGAAGTGCTGTTTAAGATAATTTCCGAACTATAACTCAGGGTTCCCAGCCGAGCAGTTTGACTTGAATGCCTACTTGCTTTTCCTGAAATCAAGTTAAGCAAGGCATGGCACTAATCTCAAAAAATATTTAAGTCAGATTTATCCTTTCTTTCAGCCATCTGATTAAAGCATGCCACTTCTACAAATAACTGAAGACTGTTCGGCCGTTTCTAGGTAGGCTGCAGCTGTTAAATCACCGAAGGAGGTCGCTGTTCTTCCCAGTAAATACAATTCTTGATGAAAAAGTGTAGAAGCAAAGCGATGAAATAATGTCAGAATGTGTTGTTTTGTGTAAGCAAAACATTTCAAAAGGTGAATAGAAATGTGATAATTATGTTACACCAGAGCTTGTTTCTGATACTGGTGGGTTTCCCAGAGCTTTGCCTGAAGTGTTTAGTGGTGGTTATTTCTTCCCCTAAAGCTATGTCAGCAGAGGTAAAGAGCAAAAGTGCTCTTACTGCATTTTTTTGCACTATAAAATTCTTATATCATCAAGGAATAACATATATCACTATAAGGTGTCTTTATAACTATGTAATTGTTGCCATGCTGAGGTTTTAGTCAGGGAAAATGCTCAGTAGTGGTTTTGGTGCTGTATGGAAAAAGTGTAAAGTTGTCTGCACGAACTTGCTACAAGCTAGGTGCAATTGGCTGAAAAACTGAATTTGTTTAATGACTTTATTGTCAATACTGATTTTTCATTAATAACTTGAAAATTGTAATTTTAGGGCAGTCTCAGAATTCAGAGTAACGATAAATGGATGAAAGTTTTAGAAATAATTAATTTACATTAGTAGACATACGTGCAATTAAAGTTAGGAAAAATCTAGCATGCTGCTGAAAGAGAGAACTTTATGTTATGCACATGTTTCAGATTAAAAGGTCTGTGATGTTATCCTCTAATTTGGAATTTGCTTCAGGGTACTGGATCAGTTTGTTGGCTCCTTCACACTCTTATGCGTTACTAGTCTTCTATTATATTAGAAAAGGCTTTGTGTTATATCTGTTTCTTCATGCTGGAACATTGATGTATTTGGATGCATATGGGTGGCTGACAAAAAGCAAAACAAGGATTACAGTAGTTCTGTGTCATGATTCCATTCAAATGTTCCCATCTAAAATGAAAACATTATCCTCACTAACCACATCTCCACAGTGCTTCTCTGTTCCTCTTCCAGATCGGCCTTCACTTTTTCCATTTGTTCCTGCTGCTTTTTATTTCTGTTCTTGTTCTTTCCTCTTGTAGCCATCACCCTTCTGCCTTTTCTGCTTTTAGTTTTTCCTGTGCAGATTTATCTTCTTGCCATTTTCCAGGAGGAATCTGAACAAGAATATAATTAATAATACACTTAGAGTTGACATTCTGTGAATGACAATTTACCTGCTATTATCTGAGATTTGAAATTCTTGAAAGAGATATGCCTTATGTGCTTATTAAAGTAGATTTGGCTTATGTGGGATTTTTCCTGTCACTTTGGCCAGAAGTGCCTGTTTTCTCTATATGGTAAATGTTTTATCACTTTTTTTTTCCCAGTAGGTATTCACCTTTGTGATATCTGATGATCCTTAAGTTAACTTCCTAGTATTTAGTGTCCCAATATGTTGCTACCTAAGCTATGTTCTCCAAACCTCTGCCAGCTTCATATTTTCCCCTATATTTTCCTAAGTATTTTGAAGTTGTAACACATGAAGGGGCAGGCACAGGGGTTGTCATCTAGTCGCAAAAAGTGGCCGCTTTGAGGAAACAGGTAAAAGTCTAAAAAAAGCCTAAAAGTCTAGCAGCTGATCGGTCAGCTAGAGGATCACTATGGTGAAATGGGGAGGCTACACGCTGTCCGTATTTGTCTAGTTCTAAGCTAGAACTGAGGAATAGTTTTCCAGTAACTGCGGGGATTTAAGATGCCGGCCTGGCGCATCCTAAATGCCGGACATTTTTACCTTGGTCTGTGCTGTCTCTTTAAAGGAAGGAACAGCTCAGGGAGCGCTCTTTCCTCCAGGTTTCCTCTGGGACTGCGCTAGGAGGTTGTCGCTCTGGGAATGGCGGCTTTGCGAGCCTCCCTGCGGGCGTGCTGGGGCTCAGCCCCCACTTCAGCGCTTGCCTCACTGCGCCTCCGTGCGTGGCTGCCGCTTTCTTTGGCCGGGTGGTATCTCCCATCTAATGGAGGCAGGTGAGAACAACCACGGATCCGCTGTGTGAGTGAAAGCCTCCTTAACGGAAGACTGGAAAAGGTGTAGTAGAAACAGTGTGTATGGGAGCCTGCCTGGGCTCCATGTCTAGCTCCATGTCCGCTGGTGCTTCCTGAGGGGAAGCTCCAGTTAATGGTAGGTAGGAAGGACACCTTTGAGTCTGCCTGGCCTGAGGAGGAGGTTGGTTCCTCACTTCATGTGAGGTGAGAAACCAGCATGTGGAAGACATGCCTTTGGGGAGGATCTAAGAGAGTGAGCTGGTTGTGTGTTGGAGCAGGGGCCAGCTTGGGCTCACCTGCTGCTCCTGTCACCCTCAGCCATGCACTGCCCTGGCCTGCTGCAACATAGCGGGTGGGGGCAGCTCCTCTCCTTTCTCCTGTCAGGTTGACCTGCCAAGAAAACCTCCCAGAGTGATGGCTTCATCCCAAACCTGCCTATGTGGATGTTGCTCATGTAAATAAAAACAAAACAAAATCAAGCCTGTTGCTAGTGAGGATGAATTACTGTGGGGGTGACCTGAGCTCAGCTGCACCTGTGCTTGGGGTGGAAAAATTACCTCGAGCTGCTGAGGAGACGTGCCTGGTGTGGGGCAGACGAAGGAGCCAGACCTCATGTGGGGAGGTGCCTCCTATGAGGCTGTAGGACAAGCAGAGTGAGAGCTGGGGATAGGAGCCTCAGTGTCCCATGCCCTGGAAAGGAGCCCCTTGTGCTCCCACTGTGAAGGGAAGCCTCTGGTGGTGGTGTGTGCTGAGGGGTATGTGGGGCTGGGGAAGCACCTGTGAGGAGAGGGGCCTGGCTCTCTCCTTCAGTGAGAGGCACAGATGCTGAGGTGGCAGCCATCTTGTGGAGGTGGAGGCTTGCAGTAGGGCTGCCTTGCTGCAGTGTCAGGTAAGGACATGCTGGGTAAGTCTTCATTCTCATTTTTGTGTCCCCATTGCATGGGATTTGCTTCAGCATATATCCCTGCCCACACCCACAAGCACCATTTCTCACCTCCACAGCCCCACTGCTCCCTCCTGCCTGCTGCTGTGTGGGTGCTGCTTACTGGAGTGACCACTGAAGGCAAGTGGCCTGAGCCAGGGGAAGGCCACAGTTGTCTGCATGGGGCTGGTTGTCAGGAGGAGTTGTTTCTTCCCGGTGAGGAGAGCAGGTGGGATGGCTGCTGCCATTTGCCTCACCAGCTGGCCTCTTTTCCTGTTGGCTTCTGGTTGCCTTGCTCTGCCTTGTGCCTTCTTTGCATAGGTCTTTTTCTTCCTGTGGCGCTCTTCAGGTTCTCCTGGAAAAAAACCAAAGCTTTCCAAACCGAACATGGCCAAATAACTGTCAAAATAATACACTGTTGATGTGGGTGATCTACTTTTGGACACTGTGGATACTGTGGTGATTGCTCATTCAGAGTACAAATGTTTCAGTCTAGAGGAAAATCTGTTCTTTGTGTTAATGTGTTTGGTTTTGAATTTATGTAATTTTTGTGGTGGGGGAAATGTCAGAACAAATCATAAATAGAATCAAAGTGTTGTGTTTTCATCTAAATGTTATTCTAGGTAAGAAAATTTCTTCTATGATACAATTTGTTGGCTCTTGAAACTTATTCTTGGTCTTTCTACCTCTGTTATGTTTCCTGCTCCACCTGAGTTAATCAAACACACCAAGAATCTAATTTTGAATCTTCATTGTCATGGTCAAAAAAGTGCAACAAATGCATCAGCAGGACTGTAGTGAACTGCAGACAGAAAAAGAGAAGGAAAATGTTAAGACTTTGATGCATACAGCTAGTTAACCTATAATAAATCATCTTGTCCTTATCAATGTACTGCTGCTCTGACTGCTCTCTTAAAGGCTGATGCTTTTGGCTACCTGTCTAGATTAAATGCTCACACTTAACAGTCTCTTCTGTAGATAAACAGTAAAAGGCCATGATATCCACCAGAGGGAAGCTGCAATATGAGACACATGACTTATGAGCTTTGTGCTGCCTCTGGCCTGCTGGTGAACTTCCCACAAGTTTTTTTCTGTCTCAAAGTCTGCTGCCTATAGTGTAAGGCCCAACAAAATCCACGCAACCAAGGGTGGTTTAGAGGTACCACCCTAATGCAGAAAGACATGCCTAAATAAACTCAAACCACATTTACTGTGAGTGCATGCTCTAGTAGACGTACTTGGGGATTTTCTGCTTTACAGGTGCAGTCTAGAGAGCAAAAAAAAAAAAATCTAGCTACCACATTTGCTTGTTAATATGATTTGTAATCCTTGAATTCTGATGCAGATTAAAAAGAAACGAAAAACTTTACGCTTGCTCTAAGTGTAGTTAACGTGTTTCTGTTAGTGGTGCTTGATATGTCTTGTTTGAGACTTAGTAATGATGAAATGAGTTTCAATAACAGTTTAAGATTACATCTCACAAAAACTACAAAATAATCCCTAAATATAAGATTTTTCCCTGGTCTTTGATCCTGCAAGCAACTACCAGGCAAAAGCACAAAAATAAAGTTGTCTGGACCCTCTTTTATGGTCTTTTGAAGAAATTGTCTGTAACATGCTAGTCCTTTATATGCCTTTCCTAGATCTTCCACTGAAATAACTAGAAAAGTGAACATAATGATGTATAGAGTTATGCCAAAAGATCTGCTTTTTGTTGTTAATCTTACCTATAGCCTATTCTACCTTCTGGTGTTGCCAGTCTTTATTTTCTGTTCTTTTTCTGCATTTTTGGATGCTGGATCCACTTTTGATAACTTCAGTCTGATGCTTTTCATTTACTTTAGTGTCTGCAGCTCCCACACCCTAGAAAAATAGCATCGAAGTGTACATGCATGTGATATGCAGTGGTAAATGGTGTCAGTTCATATTGTAACAAACAGCAAATGCTGGAATTGTGCCAATTTGTAAATTACTTCACAAGAGTTGCTGATGAGAGAATATTCATATCTCTTCAGGGTTTGCACACTAGGATTTCACCATAACTGCTGCATCCACTGTTGCATGAGCGCCCCAAGTGAAATGTATTCCTGTGCTACTGGATCTAAAACCTCTACATTAAACCCTCTCTGAGACAGGAAGACAACTTCAAGTTGCTCTGTGTACTCACTGATGGTGAATAGCTGAGGAGAAGATAAAGGAAACTATTTTCCTCTATAAATTACAGCTTAGGATTTCTGCTAAAATCTAAACCAGTATCTATTGATTGCATAAAGAATTGCCATTTGTTCTATGTGAGTTGTTGGGTTTTCATTTTGTCTATTATCTGTTGTTGATGTAACTGTTCCTATAGTTCTTACTAATACTAGATTGGCTGGCTGCTGTGTACTGGAACCCTCCTATTTCACTTTACGCTAAGACCAGTTGTTGGATCAGTGAAGGAAAATAGACCTAATCTCAGAACATACTTTGAGTTGGAACTTGACCTCTGCTACTCCAGCTGTATTTTTTCAGTGCTGCTGACCCTATGGAGGTATTGTAAGGGGTTATAAGGAAGAATGGTGTTCTAGCATTAATCAGTAGTGTCTGTACTTATATGTACGTACATGTCACTTAGCAGCTGGCTATATACAAGTTCATCTGCAAGCGAATTACTGTTTTGCCACCTTAACTTTATCCTGATGGTACGAAGCAGACTGAATCTGTACCACAAGCCAGACAGTGCTTACTGCATTGTATTTGGTGTCTGAACCATGATTGAAAACAGTCTTTTAACATATAGTCAAAGACATTCCTGGAGAAAGAGGCAGGAAGTTTTGCTGCCATAGGGCTTCCAATATCAAAGCTGCTGCCAACTCCTTTGTTTTGGGCTTTTGTTCTTTTTTTTTTGGCTTTTCTTCCCCCCACCCCCCCAAAAAAAAACCCAAACAAACTCTCCTCTGTTGTAAAGTCTCTTCTCTTGCATGCTGCTTCTCAGAGTTACTTGGTTTTACTCCAGGTGTCTCCTTCTGCATTTCCTGATGGCTGGGAGATTTCAGAACTCTTGGTCCAGATTCAGGCTCTATGTCCTGTCTTTTAAGAATTGTGAGATGGGAGAGAACAACAATAAAATTCAGGATCAAATTTTTTATTTGATTGCAGTAAAAAAGAAAAAAAGCCAAACAAAAAACCAAAACCAACCACCAAACAAATAAAAAAACCCAACAAAAACAATAAAAAAGCACAAAAAACAACCAAACAAAAACCTCCCAAACAAACAAAACCAAAAAAAAAACCCACCCAGAATTTGAGAAGGTGAAGAAAAATCTTGAGGCTTGGTTTCACTCCTGCCTTAACCTCTCACCATGTTTTGCACATCTGTAAACCCTGAAACTCTTCAGCATAATTTGTCAGTACTATATAATGAACAGCTTGCAAAACTGTAATGGCCCTAGCAGGTAGCTGCCACTCTCCTTGGAGATAACTTTTCTCCTTGTTACTGAGGAAAGTGAGTCCCATTCTCTCTCGCTGCAATGAAGATCCAAAGACTCATTTGCAGCTCCCTTGCATATTTAATAATGGTGAATGTTTTATTAATTGAAGTTTCATTTCTGTAACACTTGTCATTTAAAGATCCTGAGGTATTTTAGAAACCTGTGGTCTTATTTTTATTTTAGAAGTCGTGAATCCATAGCTTCCAGTGACTTTAGCAGCAGCAAGTGCTCAGTTTCTCTGAAGATCAGGCTATCAATAGTGACATTTGCATTTTAATAAGTTTTGTATGAATGTTCTGTGAAGTCTTGTTTGGATTGTGTTTTCTGAGTATGACTTTAAAAGGTGTATTTGTAAATCAACAGCATAATTAAATTAAAAACAAGAGGCTTCATTTTGCTTCTTAGTGTAGATTGGTCTAGAGCAGGAAGTTGATTGAGAGGTGTGGTCCAAATGTAAGGATTTTGTATAAAAGTGAGCACTATCATGGCATGTAGATGTGGCACTTAGGAACATAGTTTTGTGGTGGACTTAGTTGTTAGCTTAATGGTTGGACTCAATCTTCAAGGTCTTTTCCAACCTAAGTGATTCTGCGGCTCTATGGCGCATTGCTGTTGCTACAATATCAGGATAATGGGGGGTGAAGGGAAAAAACAAATGTTCATTCTGAGCACGGAAAGTAATAACTATTACATTTGGCTGAACACAGGTTCTGTATAAAGCAACTTATTTTAAGTGAGATAGAAGACAAAAAAAAAAAAAAATCCTAGTTGGATATTCCAGGTTTATTTTCATTTTGGCTTAAAAACTGATTCTGCTTTGAGGCCATTTGGCATAAATTCCACTGAAGATCCTCTCCATGGGTACCTACTGTAAATAAATGCTGCAAGATTTGTCCAGGCCAGTATAGGGAGTTGTAGAGAACAATCGGTGTTTAACTATGTTTTCTGATTCGAGACATGTCCAGGAACTCACTAACAAAGTTTAAGTTAACAAGCAGGTATTCTTTATTGCATTGCCGAGAGACACGAGGGATAGCTCCTCCTAGCGTGTCTCGTCAGAGCATCAACCAGGCTGTGATTATATTGTCCTTAAACATACATATTCATTAGATTACATACATATTCATTGAGTTACTTATATATTACATCATACTTCTAGAATTCCTCCTGCATGCGCACTAAAATGTGGTAGTGGGCTTTGGAGCCCTGGTGGTTATTTCTTCATCATCTTCTTCTTTATCACTTCATTTTAGGATCGTTGTCATGTCAGTAACCACCAGGCCGGTTCTGGCCAGTTTTTAGCCATTTCCTTATCTCTGTAGTTGCTAACAAAGCCTGAGGTCCTTGAAGTTACTAATTTACAATCCCTTTCTTCAATCAACCCCATTCTTAATTTCTCCCCTTGTTTGCAGCATCTCTGGTACTTAGCATCACCTCACTACACAGAGAAGTCATAAACCTGGTTTAACTGGCTATTTTAGACTAATTTATAGTTGCCTCGTGTCATCCAAGTAGCAGGAAGCCTACGGAACTTCACCTGATTAAGTTTCCTGCAGCGTCACCATGCAGCTTGTTTCTGGCATACATTTTTCTATTTGACTTGTTAGTTATCCTCTAGAGCCTGTGAAAACTGGAGAGCATGGTTATGTGTTTAATTTGAATGAATTGATTTACACCTCAGCAGTAAACTTTGTGTAGCCTTTTATTTTTATTCAGTCTTAGTTTTAAGAGGTCTCATCAAAACACCCTAAAAGCTGCTGTAGCAGTGAAAGGTCTTAATCTGAGGACTCTGACAAGGGATCTGTTTCCAATGTCTAAATAGGAGGCAATGACTGTCCTTTCTTGCTATGAATGACTCTTAGATGCATCTATTGTTGGGGTATGATTGCTGAGAAATTCCACTCTGATGCTTCACTCTGTTAGACAATATGATAGACAATAACACAATTAAGATGCCTGACTAAAATAGAAAGTGGAAACCTAGTCTGAGTCTCTCAGAAATTAAAGCTAAAATTTAAAAACCTGCTTTTTCTGTGTAAACTTAAACTTTACTAAACTTTGTTGTATGGTCAAGGCAGGTTTCCATTTATACAATACTGCATTCAAGTTTTCCATCCATTTGCTTGTCCTGAACCGGATCTGTAAGGGAAAATCGGCTCTTGGTCAGGTTAGGCCAGGCTCAGATTTGTGCACAGTAGTTTTCCTTGCTGAACATCTGTGCTGCAGCTGTTCAGTGTTCAGCTGTGCGGTGACATTGGTCTCATTAAATAAGTGGCCAACCCATAGGATGAGAGAATAGCTTTAGTTCTAAATTTGATGCGGGAGGGGGGAAGGGGGAAGGCAAGAAGTGATTATATTTAACTCTTTTACTCCAAGAGAAATTTGGAACTTGATGCTGCAGTGTCTTCTTGTTTGAGTAATGGATTTCTGATAGTCCTATCAAGTGTATTCTTTCTCAACATATAGGGTGGTAAAAAAGAGTAATTTAATGTCTTAATAAGGATTAAATGAGAACTAGTGGTTACATGCTCCAATTAGTTGGGAATTGAGGGACAAAGCAAAACTCAAAATAACTGCTAACAAGTTAAGTTTAAAGACTTTCTAAAGGCAAAAATGAATGCTGTGGGTATTCAGTGCTTTTCTGTGGGATAGGATGTAAAGGCACCAGTAGAGAGAGCCATTGTTTCAAAGATGTGTGAAAAGCCATATGGATGGTATGATTTGCTGTCAGGGCACGACACTGATGTGTGTTACTGTAAAAGCTTTCAGAAATTTTTAAGCTAATAAAAGAAATCTTGTAGAGAAGGATCTTCCTCTCCTAAAGCTGCGCTTCTTCCCTCCCAACCCCCTTCTAATCTGGGCAGAGTTGCATAAGGATCACCTCACAGTCAATGTTTCTGCTTTTCATGCTTCCTTCAATGTATAGCCTGTAATGACTTACCTAGGGTATGGGCAGAGCTTGTCTCAAAAGAGCTTAATAGAGTGGGGGCAATCTTATGTGCCATGGGATGTTGGTCAGGAAAGGGCTGAGGGAGGTGGAAATCCCACCTAAATATGTAATCACAAGTCTTGGACCTTACATCAAATGCATTGGGGATCAAATTTAATGTAACAGCATGAGCTGTTCTTGAAGTTGTCAGTTGCTGTTGAGACTTACAGTGTTGTCAGCACTGTTGAAAATGATGCATCCTTCATGTGGGGGAGTTGCTGTCATCTTGTTCTGAGCTTATTTCTGAGAGTGTACACCAGTCTTACTTTGACTGTAAGACCAATACTGCAAGCCCAAGAAGGAACATGGCATTCCCAGCTGTAAAATGGTCTGTTACCCTGACCATTTGCAAAGCTGAAATGGGTCTGTTCACTTTTGTTGGGGCATGTGTAGTTGTCTTGCAGCTTCTTGGCCGGTGAGCAAAACCCTGTAGGACTTCAGAGCCTAAACAAATCTCAATGTAAGACTTTACTGAAGTTGCAACTTCTCCCCTTGTTGTGTGCTGGAAACTTCGGGAATTCTTGATGTGTCCTTAATTAGAGGAGGATCTCTTACCTTGCCAGACCTTTCCAGTGTGGGGGCAGTGAAATCTGAAACCAGGCAAGTTTTGTGTGGTTCTAAATTTCATCACAAATATCTCAGACTTCTCATTTCTCGCCTGGGGTAGAAAAGCTCCAGTATCTTTCTGTCTCCAGAAAGGAGGCAACGCCTGCATAGTTCCCCCGTGCTGCCTGATTATACTGACTTAATCATAATTGAGGAAGGAGTTAGCTATCAGCTTGTATGTGATGCTGGCATGTAGAGCCCTGTACAACCTCAGGCCAGCCCTGATGAGACAGCAAGAGGGAAGAGCAATGGCAGCAAGAAAAGTTTTGCTGATGTATCTCACAGTTGTCACAGAAAGTTGAAGTATGGGTAGAAGAGCAAGGCAACCACCTTTTGCCAAACAGATTCCTTCTTTAAGTAGGAAATGCTGAATTTAAGAGATTTACTTTAGGTATCCAGAGTCAGCAGTATATACTAAGAAAAGCCAAACCTATATGATACAGGCTACGTAATAAAAATATCAAAATGGAGAGAAGTCTTTAAATATCTTTTTTCCAATGACAACTCAAAAAAGGGAAACATCCGAAACTGGTGGGTTTTTTTGTTTTGTTTTGGGTTTTTTTGTGTGTTTTTTTGTTTGTGTGTGTTTTTGCGGTTTGTTGTTGTTGTTGTTTGTTTTTCTTTTTTCTTTTTTTCATTTCTGTTTGATCCTTCAGCAGCTCTTAAGCCTTGTGTGAATTCTCACTACTGTTTCTTACAGGCTTATTTCTTATTATTTCATATTGCGGTATGAAATTACTGTAATACTGTATGTCACAGAATAATAATTAAAGAATGCATACTTGTTACTCTCAATATTTAGCTCTTACTGGTCTTAGTGGCGATGCTATTTCTGCTGCCTTGCTGCTTCCTTCTCCCTCACCAGAAAAATGCAGTTAAAAAACAAAATCTCTTACTGACTATAAAGCCATCACTTCCTAGTATGTATTTCCTAGTTCCACCAGTCCATGCTGCTGCTTCTGTGGTCTAATGCTATTGTCCATTATGTCTTCACAGAGAAGACTGTGGTAATGCTAAGCATGATTCCAACACCAGCCCTAATTTTGCTTTAAGGTAGTAGGGGGCATATACTATAAATTTAACTGAAGTCTTCCTTCTCTTCCCTGGCAGCTGCGCTAATGTCAAGAGTGCTAGTACTGAGAAAGCTGCCAGGGCTCAGCTGGCAAAAAGCTTACTTGGGAGGGAAAAGGACTCTGTAGTTGTCTTGTGCTGTTTCTGCAACAATGAATGATAGTGGGAAGCACTTGTGGAATTACAATAACGAGGTTTATCTCAAGTTATCTCAGATCAGTGGGTTTCTGAAGTATCCTACAAAACCAGTATGGCCTATAATGAAACCCATTTGTTTACATTACTGTAATCCTGCAATATTTTTGGTATGGTGGGATGCATCTTATCTTTCTCACCTCTTTTTCAGTCCTTTAAATGCTTTTCACCTTTGTATGACCTTAATGATTCTAGATTTCAAACCTTCAGCAGCTTCAGCTTCTTACCACAGTATCTGCACTGCAGGAAGTACTACTTTGCCTTGAAAGATCTAGGGACTTTTTGGAAGGTTGTTGTAAGGAGAAGAAAAGGAAAAGAAACTAACATAAAAATGAGTTCTGTGGAAACAGCTCTAGAGGGAGTTTTCAGAGCTGAGATGTACAGTCGTTACTGGCTTACTAACAAGAAATTCCTTATGTGTAGAGCTCAGAAAAGAGAAATCAACTGTGAGATGAAACCCATGCTGTGTGAAAAGGTGTGCTTTAGGAACTTCCCTGGTGCGAGCAATAGGTAGCCAGGAGAGTTAAGAGGTTTAGCTAACAAATGCTGGTGAATAACAGATAAGAGAATGAAACTCCCTCACTAATGCACTGCACTGTTTTCTTTAGTGTTAAAAACAGCAGGAGAGAACTGGTATTGCTCAGTGTTAGCAGTTTTGGCCTGAATTCACACATGAAGATTTTGTACATGTAAAGTACAAAAGGGAACATGTGGTTCTTTTCTATCAGTTTCCTTTGTTGAACTTTGCTCTAATCTGTTCCTTCCCTCTTCCCTTGGACTTCTGTATGCCTGACACTAGTTCTAAGTTAGCAAATGCTGCTTCAGTACCACTGTGGCTTTCTGTGCCTGATCTGGGGTGATGGCACTGCAGGGGCCACGCATCTGCAACTGGCCTACAAGGATGTTATGTTTTACCCCATATCTTCTCTTAAATGAATTATGTGACAAGGCTGATGGGAACGTCAGTGTGACATGGAGGTCAATGTTGCATAAGTTTAAGCATTTGAGCTGCATTTCCTTGTGATCTGTGTGATGCTGAGCTGTACTAAGTAATTTGCTTGGAATAGTAAGCACGGCAATAAAAGCTGCTTAAGAGAAAGTACTTGGATCTTGCCGCAAAAGCTCTGAAAAACAGGTAACTGGTCCTCTGAAATAACAAAGGTGAATGAACTCAGTTAAGATTCTGGTCAGAAGCACCAAAATTAAGTGGTGTGTGGGAACAGTAGCTGAAGAGTTAAAGCGTTTCTTGTAATGCAGTTCTTAGCAAGAGGTGCCTTTTTGTATTCATTGTCTTTGTGCTTAGGACTGTTAAAGGTGGTGTCTGCTGCTTGCTCTTATTTAAGCAGTGCGGAGTTACTTTCTGTGTGACACTTAAACCCAACAACAAAGCTTTTGTAAGACTCTAGTCCAGGAAAACATGCAAAGTATGATAATATGGTGACTGGCTTTATAGAGTGTTTTGTAAGACCAGGAGTTCAGAAAAGTCAAGGTGCATCTAGCTCTTTTTCTTAAGTATCTGAATTTCAGCTTTTGAGCTGATCTGTAAAAATGAATGTTGTGTTTTTCCTCAGAAATTCCTGAATTGAAAAAGCAATGAAAGGAAAACAAAAAAAAAAACCCAAAACAAAAGGAGGGGTAAACTTGCCCTGACTTAAATCTTGAGAACTAAATTGAGCATTAAAAAAGATTTGTACCATCAGTCTCCTTAGTCTGAACATTGCAAGGCTTAATGAGAAAGTACTGAAGCAGAATGACAGTTTCTTATTAACTCAACAAGACTTGTCTAGCTATTTCCACACTGCTTTCGCATGCTCATTAATGACCTTCTGCACTATAAAAAGAACAACCCAAACACTCTAAGCCCCTGGGAAGACCTTCTTATATGGTCTATCAGATGTTAAATGGTCTGCAAGCAGCAAAGAAACAACCCTGTGAAATGCTGATCAGCATTTCTGTCTTGTTCTTGTGCCTAGACAAAAAAAGTATAATTGATTAAATTGTCTGCTCCAAGATAACAAATGCAGGTGACACACTAAGCCTGAGTCACTGGTGTCTGCACTTCATTCCAACCAAATCCAGGCTGACTTCAAAGTAATGGAGTCACAGCTGTAAGTAGCTGAGAAAGAAGATAAAGCTGTCAAACTTTCCGTGACCACCACTGTATGTGAGTGAACTGCCTAGAAGGAAAATGTTTGTCATTGACCCATCATTCTGAAAAAGCAGAAAGTGGAGCAGGAAGGAAGTTAAAATAGCATGGATGTAAATGATTGTTTTCTCCATGTGCTGGCTGGATACCTCAAGGGGGGAAACATATTCTTGTGTCAGAATCTGGGCAGCTTCTTGCAGATAGAGCTAACAAGCAAATGCTGGCCAGGTCTGCTTTATCAGCCCAGGGCTCACCTCTACAGTCACTTCCTCACAGCTCCACAGGATTGCAAATAATTCCTAGTAGTGCCTGGCTATGGGTAGCCAGGTTACCTGAAACAAGAAGCTTCCTGTGATTGGGGAAATTATAAATTGGGTTGTGAACTTCTAGCAGTGAGTCAATTTAATCTTTAGTGGTGTTTCACTGAGTTTAGTAGACTCTACTCAAGCCTTGTCTGTCAGAATGGGAGATTGCTGCGGTGGTTGGTTGGAGCAGCTCAAAATAACTTGAGGATCAAAGCTATGTGAACTCAGTGCAGTGAAGCTTTCAAACATACACCGTTTTCTGCTCTGAAGAGTCCATTATGATTATAAAGCTTGGGAAACTAGAACTGAAGACTGTGTTAATGATTTTCAAACTTCTTAGTTCCAAAGAAGTCTGAATGTGGATCAGCTTTTAAAATTATATTAAATTTGAATTTGGATTTTTGTTTTGAGTTTGAGTTGAGAATTGGTAGTTGAGAGGGGAATTACTTCACTAGGCATCAGTGCAAGTCTGTTGAATGCAGCAGTATCTGGGTACCTATATAAAATCAAAATAAATGCCTGCACAACCCCCTTTGGACTGAGATTAGTGATTTGGCTTGATATGAAATCCCTATCCTCTAACCTGGAAAGCTTGCAGCTGTAAAAGAAATGGTATTTAATAATAGACCAAGACTCGATTTCAATGGAAGTATTGTCTGACTAGGGACATCAGAGCTCGGTTCCAGAGCACCAGTAAAAAAAAAAAATAAAAAATAACCTTTTTATTTATTGGGCACTCAGACTTGAAGACTCCCAGGTGCCTATTAGTCTAAGGGCTTGTCTGTACAGGAAAGTTAGTGTGCAATATGTTGGAATATGAATTTACAACGCACCAAATGCTCTGTGCTCCCCCTGTGTTTGGATATTTTTAGCGCCCAGTAATAGTGCTTTTCTCTGTGGCAGTTCATTCAGCTTTGAAAGTGAAGTAAATCACATTCTGCTTAATGCCTGTGTGGTGAGTGAACGCCAGGTAGCCAATGCCCTCTAAACTTGTACCCAGACTTCCTCCTCTCAACTACTGCAAATGGTGATGTTTAGTAGGATACTGCCTTTGTCCATAGAGGTGACAACAATGATTCTGCTTACTTTTTTAGAAGGGAGGAAAAGAGTATGTTTTCAAAAGTTCCTGTATTTCAGTTCTCAATACAGCTTTGGGTATGTAGGGAGTTTCAGTATAACTCTGCTTTGAGAGCTGTTTCATATGTTACAGCTGACACATACTAAAATACCATGTACTTGAGCCTGGCCAGAAGGCTTGTATGGCTTTTCAGTGAGTTGCATTGAGGTTTACTAACCTTCTCTTTTTTGACTTGGTTAGTTTTAAATGCAAATCCATCCAAACAGATGCTTTTGCTGGCTTATACGGAAGAGGCAATGTAGCATCAGAGTGAGAACAAGGAGAAACAATAAGTGAGAGAGGGCAGGTAGGAATTGCTCTGTTTTTTTTTGGGGTTTTTTGTGGCTGTTCTGACATTGGCCATGTTTTGAAACTGTGAACTGAAAGTGTAAGGTACTGGGACAACCCTCAGTTTGCTTAGAATTCTTGTCAAGAAAAATTGGATAGAGAAACCTGACTGTTGGAGAAGCTTTGGAAGCTGTGTTGTTTTGTTGTTCGTTTGCTTTTTTCTTAACCTGAAAAGTGCAGCTAATATCTGGGGGGAAAAGGGGAATAGGGAACAAAAGTCTTTCTAATTCAGTCTAATCCGTACTTGATCTATTCACCTTACTAAGAAAATTCTTTCACCCCTATTGCTCTGAAAATGTTCCAGTTTGCATATAAATGGTAGAAACTGATTGTGAGTCTTACACCTTTCACAGACTTGATGTTACCTTGCTGTTCTGCTTCAGGTATCCATGGTATGTCATAGGAATGCAGCACAGAGCCAAAGTCCAGTTGAAGTCTGTTTATCCTGCATAATCTGAAGCTTCCAGAGAGAGACAATCCTGACTTTGTGTCTCTGAATTCAGCAACACTGCTCCTGTTTCCTAGGGTAAAATGAGGGAGAAATTAGCTGTCTATGCACCCAGAAAATGGTGCCATAGGAATTAGACTAAATTTCACATAACTTACTTTTAACTAGCTCATTTCCTGAGAACTATCTGCTTTGTTTGGCTCTGCTTTTCTGTGTGATAAAAAGAAAAAGAAGCATAAACACATTAATGCTGAAGTGAATTACTGTATTTTTCCAGACTCTGTTGTTAAGCAAATGAAAACTATTCTATCCAGTTGGAGAACTGAAGCAGGCTGGCAGAAGCCTTGCTGCTCTGTCTGTTCTGTGTGCAGATAAGATGTAGCAACCTGGTGGGAAGGCTGGGGGTCTCTTGGGGCACTGCGCCTGGAGTCCACAAACATTGTTCATTGCAGAGCCCCATTCTGTGGGAATTCCTCCTTAATTCCAGTGCCATGAGACTGAAGGAGATGAAATGTGACTGGATATTGACCACGGTGACTTGCCTTCATGGGATGACTGTAGTGAACCAGTCAGCACTAGTTATTGCTGGGGACTGCTTTGTGTGATGTTTGCAAACACACAAGTTTGCAGTTAGAGCAGATTGGGGAAAAAAGCATGTTCTTTATTTCAGTCATGCTGTGAGTAGGCTCTCATCCAAGTCAAATTTTGCCTTGACCAGCTGATGTAGTGTACACAGCTTGTCCCTGCCTTGGTGTTTGTAAAGCCATGCTATGCACTGATGTGATCACAAAATACTTGAGCTCCAGTGCTGTGACTGTGGTGAGGATAAGCCCTTGACACAAGGACGCGGTAACTACATACAGGTTGGAGCATCAATGTTAGTGGGGTAACCCTTTCTTCTGTCCAAAGGAATTGACCCCCAACTGAACTTTTGGCTGTGGGAAAGCAAAAAAGTATTTGACCTTAAATGACTTGCACAAAGACCAAGAAGGAGACTGTCAGGCTAGCTCTTACAAACAGCCTGGCTCCCAATTCTCTGTTTAAGTCACTGCACCAAATGTGTGTGTCTCCATTCATGCAGAATGAATTCTCAGACTGTGCTGCATTTCCTCCCTGGAATAATAATCTTTAATGAAAAGGAAAATGAGAAAACAAGGTAATGACAGATAACACAGAGAAAACATTGGAGAGTGAAGAAAGAAATGTCTGGGAGTAATGGCAATGCTGATATTCCCATGTTAATGATTCAAGAGCTTTCTGACTGCTGTAGAAGCAAATATGATAGTTGCTGCAGTCTAGAGAGATTTGGGCAATGCAGGGAAAATTTTAAAATTCAACAGTAATGGTCCCCATGTTTGTTCTCAAAAGATACCTGCTACTCCCTCCTGTGAGGTGGTCTCTGAGATACAAAATGCCCCTTGCAGGTTTACACCTGTAGTTAATTAATATGAAATCCTCCCTCTCTGGCCTGACTGGTGAAGAGAACTTAATGAATTACTGAGACACTGATCTCAAAGAAAACAGGCAAAGCTACCAATTATATCATCAGGTTTATCTGTGCCAGGATTGCATGAATGTGCACTTAATATCTACCTTAGCTCCATGTGTACTCTTCTTTTCACCCATGCACAAATAGCTGTGATTCTAGTAGCTCTCAAATCACTCATTCCTTTAGATTGTCTTTTGTTGTAACTACATTCACCTCCCCTGCTCCCTCCTCTGTTTTGAGGCCAGTCAGCTGTGACAGATACTATGTTCTATCTGGTATGTGCAACTAACCACTTCTGATGTTGGAGAACATGGTTTTAATTAGCTCTCTTCCTCTTCCCTGGTTGCTGAACAGAGCTGGCGTCAGGTGGAATTTTTTAATTGTGCTGTTGCTGTCTGTACACAAGCTAGAGTTCTGTTCCATACAGTAAACTTGAGACAAATATGATATTTTTTTTATTTTTTTTTTTTTGTAGAAGAATTCACAAAACTGGTCAAAACTTTTTAAAGTCACATGAATAGTTGTTTTTTACATGTGTATAGTAATGTGCACAGTCAGGGAGATACTTTGCTTCCTCTCTGGGTTTATCTGATTTCATTGCTTTTTTTATTACTTACCAAGTCATTTTCTGAGGTGTTTGCATGTGGCTGTGCAGTGATGGTGCTAGAGTTGCCCATTTTTGCTGTCTCTTTAGGAACTGGTTTCACAAGATGTTTGGGGGGAACCGCGTACTTTCCCTTCTCCCTTTTCTCATTGGCATCAGTCCTCATGTTTGACTGACCTTTGACTGAGTGATCCAGTTTGCTACTTTGTCAAAAGAATTTTTATTTGTGTTTTCTGGGCTAGTTTGCATTTGGGTGAGCAATCTGATGGACTAGGCAAATGTTAGGTCTAGCATAAGTGAAGCAGGGAGAGTGTGTGGTAGTTTGGGGAAAGATAGTCATGTGGGATACCTGGGATACCTTGGCATTTTCAGCTCTTCAGCCTTGCACACTGAGCTGCACTTGAGGTTTGCAAATGGGTAAACTTGTCTCCTACATTTGTAGGCCGGGGAGAAACTACAAGGACACCAAAGAATTATTCTCGCCTTAGAAACAAAGCAAGGAGCATGAGGCAGCAGTGGCTGAAAGACCTGACTGCTGATTTCTTTTACTATGACAGGCCTGGGAGAACACCAGCCTCTAGACTAGCACAGGAGAGAGCAATTCTCCACAACTTTTTCCTGACTATATCACTTTGATGGGGTTTTTTGTTTGTTTGTTTGTTTTTACCTAAGACCTTGCTCTAAACTATTTAAATGCTCTGGAAAAAGCTATCTCTAGTTTGAATATACCAGCCTCTTATCTATACAACCCCTGAATCTCCTATCTCCAAGACAGTGGTTTGCAAGATTTGGGTGGGTTCCTGTGAAGATAAATCACATCAGAGGCATGACCTTTATCCTTGGTGCTATTTAAATAGCTAAAATATCTATTGACTTCATGCCTTGTGATTTCAGTTGCTGAAAAGTGAACACTAAAGAAAGGAAGAGTTGACCTACAGTGTATCAGATTGGTGATATCTTCGTTTATAGAGCTCTGCAAATACAGATGGCATTTTTCCAACACATTCTCCCCCCAGCGCTACTGCATTGTGCCTGAATACTTCCAAGACAGAATCTGTGCGTCTATATGGAACCTAGCAAAAGAAAAGAGACTAGTGTCTATTGTGAAAGCTAAAGTTCTTGAGGGAAAGATGAAGATATAGCAAAACAACTGGAAGCCTTCTTTGCCTGCAAACAGATGTTCCCCAATGGTTCTTAAGAACAATCTTAAAATCATTTGTTTACATAATTCTGCGTCTTTGTGGGGATTTTCTGTTGGAAGAGAGGATAGAGCTCAAATCAGGAAGGTATAATCCAGAGCACCATAGTCAGTATATTTAATAAAGAAATGTATTTGCATTCAACCCTTAAAGGGCAGTAGATTCAACATATCACAGGAAACTGAAGTGAAGGGACTCCATATCTTCTGTATTTACAAAATGGATCCACTTCCATGGAGCTCTACTCCGGAGTAATCTAATCAAAACAAAGCCCTTTTTTTATATTTTAAAGAGCTGTGAAAAAAATATTTAATGTAGGCCAGTGTGATGAAATACCTACTCAAATTTGGAGACAGTGTGAAACTATAGCCAAAAAAATTATTAACTTACCAACACTAATGTGTTAACTCTAGACTGTATACTAAATTCTTCAAAGATCAGAAATACCAAGAACAGTGCTAATGGGTAAATGCAAGGAATCTAGAAAATGTGTTCATCAGTTTGGACTTTTGTTTCCCCACAGGAATATTAACCATGTGTTCAGACTACATAAACCGGGTTTTGTATTGTTCTTTGCATTCTGAAAGTGCTAAGTATTATTGTTCTGGTGGCAGATGCAACTCTGCAACTGCATGATAGTGTTCTATGTTTGTGGGAGGACGCAGTGCAGGCAGAGGACTTAAGTCAACTTTCTCATTTCTCTAAACTTGTATCAAACTGTGTTTTTGAATATTTCTGACTGTCATCTCCAACACTGCTTCTACAGTAAGATCTGTGAGAGTAGACTTCTGTTTATGGAAGTTTTATTGTGCCCTCAAACTATAAAATCCCTTGCATAAGGTCTTTAGTTATGTTTCTCTCTGCATAGGGTAGACTGTTGGTTTTAAACAAACAAAAGGTAAATTTCTGGCATTTCTAATATGCCTCAAGCTAGCAAAACTTTAGTTTGGAAATGAAGCACTGAGGTATTACCTCTTTCCAACTTTGGTATGTTTATCTATCATTGTTCTACATCTTTATCTGAGTGTTCAGATAAAGCTGATAAAGCTTCACAGCTGTCTGTGAAGGAGCTGATTTCTGTCTGACTGTAAGTGCCCCTGTCTGGTCAGGACATGGGCAATGAAAAGAAGGTTTGTACAGTTTCTTAAGTATAACCTCTTATGTCATGAGAGCTGTTTTATCCTAGTTGCTCTGCTAGTTGGAAATGTGTTATCCAGCCCACTAGTTACTGGAAAAAAAATAACCATCCGTGCTGCGTGTGTGTTGGTTTTGCTGTTTGGTTATTACAACCAAAAGCTTCCGTTTTCTTCAGCTGGCGAGTTCAGTTGGTCATAAAGGTATATGACAGCATAGTAAATAACGCACCCAAATGGCACATGCAAAACCCAACCACACTGTCTCTGTGTTTCTAAAGTTCTGAGGTTCTCCTTTCTTCTGGACAGCTGCCTCCAAAGACTGTAGAGTTTTCTGTGAAGATGAACAGAAGAATTTCAGAGCCATGATCTACAATGAATGCTATTTAATATCTAAAATATTTTCAGAAATAGTTCTCATAACTGCAAATATTAGAAGCTAACTCCTGAATGTGGCCTGATAGCCAGTTCTTTTCCTGTCTTTGGATGGTGTTGTAATGTTGTTGTGAACCATTAGCGGTAATTTTGCAGGGCAGAGGCAGCTGCATTTTGCTAGTGAGGTGATCCCATCTATAATTTGCTTTTATAGCTCAGGGTTTGTTTTTGCTAGCGTTTATAAAGTGCTTTGAATTAAATGGCACAGAAATTTTTATTATTGTGACATTTGTTCCTCCCTGAGAGCTTGTGTAACCTGGAGGAGCTGTACAACTGTAAACTAACAACATTAGCCTGCATCCCTGTGAAACAGTAAAGAACTGAAAGTAGGTTGGTTGTGGTTCTGTGGTTCCACACTACTGTTTGTATTATGGCTCCACTTTTACATCAGCAGGGAAGGTCTCTATGCATTCTGGCAGTCTCCGGAAGCAGTAGGTTTTGGACAGTGTTGAAAGGTTCATGGTGACTATGGTGATCCAGTTGTAGTTGAAAGTAAGTATTCAGTTGGCACGCTAAGCCTCTGTCATATGGACAAGGGCATGAAAAAAGTTTCAGGCTTTCTGCCATTTCTTACCCTAGGCAAAGCCTATCCTTTTGATATTTATCCATTCTACTGCTTTGCTTTATGAAACTTTTCCAATATGTTTTTTCTTACCACAGTTATTTCTATAAATTCCCTTTCCAAGTTGTTATCTTGGGTTAATGCAAACTTTCCTGACGTAAAAAGATAATGTCTCTATTTCATATTTTAGAAAGTGCTGTGTACATTTGTGGTACTATAAAACAATTAGCCTGAATAACACAGGAGCTCTTTTGGGTTATAGTTTTTTAAGTGTTCTGATCAGATCGCAATGGGATGAGTAGCAGCTTGCAGACTGCAGAGAGTACCTATCTGCTAGCTGTTTCTTACATACAACAATCCTCACTATTTATCATGATGATTTGAAAGAAGCTTAATAGTGAATCACCACACGGTTTGGATGTGTAGTTTGTTCAGACTGACTTCAGGCAGCCTTTGTGTAAAACAGGCCCAGAGCTGGAACAGCAAAATTGTTGCAGATCAGGACTGAGCTGGATTGGCACTGAGGTCTGGGAAGCTTATTTAATGCAAGTTGTAGCTGGTGGTATCAGTACTTCACTTTCATGAGCACAGAGATTAACTCTGCTGCCAGCCTGGCAACTTCCCACTGGGATAATGTAATGCAGCTGCAAGATTGTTTTGGCTCTGTGCTAACTCCTTCCCCTACCTTTTTTAATAGTCTGTCTCCTGCCTTTCCCCATCCAGTCATAAAATCTTTCCTAACATTTGCTCTACTTTTAAGAGCTAGTAAGCACATGGCAGTTGATAACAGAGCCAACACCCTTCCATGAAAATGCACTTTTCAGCTGTGAAATATGCAGCCTTTTTGGGAATTTCAAGAGTTGATTCTGAGGTACTGAGTTTTGGTTTGGTTTGTTCTCTTTCTTAGGTAGCTGTCCCTCATATCACAAGGCTGGCTAATGTGCAGTTTGTGTATTTCTGTGACTATTTAAAAATAGGTCTGAGACTTTTGGAATGTAGTAAGAGTCTAGCTTGTGTGAGTTTTGACCTATTTAAAGGGTTATGAAAAGACCTGAGATCTACTCTTGGAAGACAAGACTACTTTAGGTTCTTGGTCCTGCCTTCTTAAAGTCAGGACTGAGTTTGACTCTCTAGAGATTAGATGTGTAGTCATGGGTGCTCAGTTTGACCTGGTTGTCACAATTGTTTCATAACAAAAGTAGTTGTTGATGTTGTAATTCATGTATGGGTTATGGTAGAATGAGATTTGTTTTACAGATCAATTTGTTTATCATCCTGCTTTCCAGTTCTTGACTAACAATAATCAAATAATTTGAGAATATTATAGTAAGCTTCTTCCTTCTTTTGTAGCTTCAAATCCAGAAGACTAGTACAGCTTTTAAAACTAAGATAATGCCTTCATTCAGGGCAATGACAAAACCATCAAAATAAGGGTAAGCAAAGGTAGCTAACTACACTCTGCCTTTAACTGCAACCTCCTGGCTTGGAACCTCTTGACAAAAGGCCTCCCAACCCATCCTTCCTCCAGTGATTATTTTCTTCTGGAATTTGACCTTTAAATGAAAATTCGAATATTTCTTATTTCCTGTAGGGAAACCACAAATATGGAAGAGTGTAAACTGTAGCAGTGCAAATGTTAGTATCTGCAGAGGCTGAGACAATTGGCCGGGGTTGTGAAAACTGCACTCTCCTCCTGCTTAATTGGTTCCTTACTTCTGAATGGCACATGAGCCAAGGTACAAATTTGTAAGAACCCGAACTGACCTCTGAGGGAAAGGAGAGAGACTGCTTTTGTGTGTCTAATTCCCCTTTTTCTTAGTAAGTCAGTGATGATTTCAGCTGCAGTTAGTAAAATCCATTCCCCTCTACAGCCAAGTGGTAAATTGTTCCTGTTTCTTTTCTAGTGTTCTTTCTGTCCTCGCCCTGACAGACCATTCTTGTTAAGGGAGATCGCTTTCTGCCACTTTTGTTGGTGCCATTGTGTTACAGATTGGTTGGGGAGCCTGTGCAAGATCCGCGATTAAGACCTGCAAAAGATCTGGGAGACTTTCTTTGTCTAGGTTTTTTCCGAAGTCATGCCCTGGGCCCTCAGGCAGGTCCTGTTCCTCGCCTTGTTGCCTTCCTGCTCTAGCCAGTGGTAGGGTTGGAAAAAGGAGGGGTCAGACGTGGAGGCCCCCGGTAAAAGTTAAGTAAACCCTGAATAGACAGAAATTACATTTCTAAATAATCGTTCTGGTTTTCAAACAAAAACCGCTGGGTGTCTTGTTGTTAGGAGCAAACTCATGTCCTTAGGGACCGACTGAATATCAGGAAATTCAGCTTATGGTTTGTATTTTTTCAAAAGAGCTTGTCCCTGTTGTCTTGACAGCATGGAGTGAGAAAACGGCAAGAGGGTACCAAATAATGTGTATTAGAAATACCCGGTCAGTGTCTGGAGACTGCCAGGGTGCAGCCACCAGCATGTAAAGACAGACATCGCAGGATGCTTTGGGTTCCTGAGATATTTTTATGAATGAAAGGTGCTTGGAAGAGGAATGCATGCTGAAGCAGTGCTAATGGAGAGTCTCCACAATCTCCTTATCTTCTCCAGTAAATCTGCCCCTGAAGATAAATGTTTAGTAACATACCTATTTGGTTGTACTTGTTAAAAGTGGTTGAACTAATGACCCATAATCCAATAAATCCATTTGTAGTGAATAGCGCTAAGATTCAATCCTGTGTTGCTGATTTGGCAAGATGTCTGCTTAATTTAGTGCTTTTCACTGTCGCAGCTCTTGCTTACTGCTCAAACCAAATGATTTCTCTGGCACTGAATGTAGCCCACCTTTCAGCTGCAAAACAGCAAATTGTCTGTGTGCGCATAAACATTAACAAAAATCTCACATGCTCTCAGGAATCAGTAAATGTGTGTATAAGACACAGAAATTTGAGTTGTTGCTTCACTATGATTTGGTCATATAGCTAATGTGTGTGGTAGTAGCTGCATACACAAACTGCTGGTGCTAGTATCTGTGAACTGAAGCGAAGGCTGAAATTTGCTTTGGTCAGTAATACTCGGGCGCTCAAATAGCTTTTTTCCTGCAAACATTAAAGTAAGGCGGAAAAGTGGCCAAAGTAAATTTGTATCACACTTCAAGCAAATACCTGTGGAATTCTTTCTGTTTGCCAAATGAAGCACTCCTAATCACTTCAGTAGGAATCTGTCTGGTTTAAGGAATGCAGTATCCTGACCTAAGACCCCTGCTAACACTTATGTAATGAGACCCACTGAACCATGTGGGACTACTTATGCACATGAGTAATTTTATGGACAACTTTGTGCATTATGCAGGTCCAGGATAGTGGTTACAACTGCAGTCACTGATTTTTGATGGCAAAGTAGCAGATTTATGCATTAGGCTGGAGTGACAGTGACCCCAGCCATGTTTCCCTGCTGCTGCGTTGGGGATGGTCTACTCTTCGTTGTCTACTCTTATAGAGGACAGTTGCTTTCATAAATCCTGAAAACTCTTTCAGTGGCTATTTATGCACCAGAGTTTTGTTAGATTGAAGCGACTGCCTGGCCTACATTTCCAGGGACTTCCTGTAATAAAAAATAAATACATAAATAAATAAGGCCCCCACCCTTCTGCTGTAACTCAGTTGTTTGCTTTGTTAGAAAGTTCTGCAGTTTAGAGTAATGATAATTGAAGCAGGTGTGTGGGGGGAGAAATCACTACTTTTATGAGATACTTCTCTTGAAACTTCTTTCTTTTTCAAGCATTGCTCCTGAGTCTGACATGTTTTATTGCTAACTCAGATAGGAGGCTTTCTTGTTTGTATCTCTTTATACAGGAAAAGTGTTGAGGCGACTGATACTGATATTCCAGGTTGTGCTCTCAGGTTTTGTGGCCTTGCCAGTAGTACCTTACTGAGGACCTGGACTGAACAGTGGCTAATAGGAATAATCTTGCCACTGTTACTAGTTATGCTGTTGCCTTTAATTTAGTAAATCAAGAGATTGAGTGAGGCCCCAGGGAAGGACACAGCAAAACAGTGGGAGAAGAAAGGTCCCCTTCACAGCCTGAGTATTCTGTCCTATGCATAGCATGGTAGTATCAGAAGGTTTGCAGCAGATGGGGTGTTTCATGTACTTGGTTTCAAAAGCTTCATTGTATTTTTTTTTTTTTTTAAATTGCAAGTGTATAAAGCAAGCCCAAGGCAAGGAAGGGAAGTAGCCTAAGTAGGGACTGTTGACACTCTCCCCTTTTTTATCCTCCACTGTAAATAAGGCAGGTTTTAATCTTCTAACCCGTGTGTAAGATCATGCACAAGTTCCAGTGTAAGCACTCCTCTTTAAACCTCTACCTTAACCTCTGTTTTCCTGCCCACTATCCTTCATTTCTCCCTCTCTCTGTTTAATCTGGCTAGATGCTGATCCACAAATTTTATTAGAAAAAACCCTGCTTCTCCAGATGAGACTCAGTGGCCATTGTATCCCATATCTTCAGGACTGCCCATTATTGCAAGTTGACTGAAAATTTAATTTTCTCCTCAATGTAACAGGGTAGGGCTTGATCTGGATGTCTGCACAAACCACAAAGGGTTGTATGTGGAGGGAATGACTAGAGCATTCTAGAAAAAAAACAGGTCCAAGTTTCTGCAAGGGAAAATTTGCAGGAAGAAGCAGTTTCTCTTATTAGGCTGACTAACATAACTGGGCAGAGGGAGGATAGATAAGGTTTGGGGCCTGCAAGCCCTTCTCCAGGTCTGCTAATTGCCTACCCACTCAATGCAATTTATGCTTATGTTTTCCCATAAAAGTTATATGTATTTCTTCATACTGAATTTTGGAAGGAGATATGACTTGTACCTTATTACTAATTTCTTCAGTCAAAGAGGTTTCATGTGAGTATCTGTGAGAATACGCTCTGGTTTCAAAAGGCAGTTCAAAGTTTCCTGCAGTGAAATTGAGAGGATCTTGATAGGGGTGGATACAGTTTTGTCTATGTCTCTGCCTATAGAGTAAGCTTTAATAGCACTATTGTTTAAAACAAAACCCCAAAACTCCAAATGGAACAATCAAGCAAGCTAGACTAACAGCCCCAGAAACAGAACATCTGTTTTCTCTTTCCTAGACAGGGGACAGCATAAGTAGTGCCAGTTCCCAGGTACACAAACCTAATCATATGGAAATAATACCCAAACACAGGATAGGGTCCACATAGATCTTATGCTGCTTTAATGAAGCACAGGCAGTTATATGGTGGTAGGGTCAAGTATGAGGCTGGGCAGGGTCCAGCTATCTTCACACTGGTGAAACAAAAACAGCGTATTGGAACTCTGTGAAGGGTCTGCACCCTCCCTCCTATGTATGCAGGTGATGTGGGGATAGGGTGCATCTTCTGTTTTTCTCTTTGGGGAGACTCAGTTGGGAGATTTGGCTATCAGCTGAGGGAAAGCAGCTGTCTCCAGCTGCCTGAGTGTACTTAGGTAGTGTCCATAGTTGAAGTACTGGTTGCAACAAGAGGAGGGTCACAGTCACAAACTCCTGTAGAAATTACTTAGAACTCTAGGTGGCCCATTTTAATTTGACAGTTCACAGACCAAAGTTTGCCCTTACCCCTTTCATCTGACACCTCCTCACTTCTCAAATTCTTGCATAACCTCATTTGACGCATCTTGTGTGATAATCTTAAAGTGCTGCTGTGAAACTTGGGAATAACTTGTGAACTTTGTATGTGGTTTTGCCTGTTTACCACTGAATAGCTCACCATAGCTGAAGAGACTTTCAAAAAGGAGGCAGTGTAGCTTTCTAGTTCTAAATAGGATGATGTAGGTTGTTTCTTTATAATACAGAATTAAAATAACATCAGTTACAGTTTTGTGTATTTTTCAAGTATCTGTATCTTTTCTGCAATCTGCTAACATGAATAAGAAATGCACAATGATGATATAAGAAGTCTGTTCTAATTATAAGCATATTTTTATCCATATAAAGGACTGTTCCAGTCACCTTGAAATTTCCCTCCAGAGAATGACTGCTAAAAATTTCATGTGCTTTTGCTCTGAAATACTAGAAGACCCTGTAGCTGATTGTCCTGTAACAATAAATGTAAAGACCTTGCCTTATATGTAGTACAATGAGGAAATTCTTTATATTCTTGTAGACCAGTAGCATTTACATTTTTTGCAATAAGAGGGCAACTTAGTATCTGTGACCTGATGACTCTTCCTTGTTTTGAAGAAAATCTTCCTAAATCCCTTGTGAATCTCTTGGTTAGAATGGAAAAAACCTTCCACTGTTCTTCAGTAGAGTCTGTTTCTGAATACTTAAAAAGCAAAATTACCAAGGCTTTCTTATTCTAGCTTGGAAGAAAATCTTTATTCAGACTGTTAACCAACCAGCAAGCCAGTTGTTTTAAACTATTGACTCTAGCTTAATCTGTGATTCCTTGACAAAAACATTAGGATTTCACCCCCCATTTGGAATACTGACTTAAATGTTAATAGTCAACATCACTGGTTTTGATGTAGTTTGACATGAAAGTCAGATTCCTTTCTGCCTTCACATCTATGAACTATAAGCACATCATTTCAAACATTAAATCATTGTCTTTGGGATGGGTGTCATCCTAAAAAGATAACAGGTGTAGTACCTGAAGGCAGGAAGTACTGTCTGTCCACTCTCCTTAACTTCTAGGGTGTATCAGTGAAGACCCTTCAATGTTGGGACCATCACAAGAAAGGCTTTTATTTTTCAAGGAGCTTTTCACTAATGGACATGTTCTTGATTTTGCAGGTATCTTTGAATCCTGAGTGGCTTCTTGCTTCCAAATAGAGTGTGGCAAGCCCCCTCCCCATCGCGAAGACTCACCTTCCATGCAGTACTGAACAGCTAACCATGGTGCGATATGGTGGAGATCTGTGGACAAACAGACAGGAAGGTAAACTGTGATTATTGGTGTGTCTCCCCTCTGGGGACTAGGGAAAGTATGATGGTATGTGGATAGTGAGAGAACTCTCCTCTGAAATGTAGGTAAAAGAGGAGAGAGATCATGTAAGAGCAGGCACTTGTTTGCAGGGAAAATCTGCTTAGATGAAGGAAGAGCTCTGAAAAACAAATGTGTCACAGATGTGTAGTGTCTTTTTGGGATGTTTGGGTGCTGGACAATAATATGGCCATCAGGGTAGTCTGAAGGGAGTATGTACAAATTGATTGCTAATACATGCCTGTTGAGAGGACTAACTCTCCAAAACCAGCCAGAACAGCTAAACTATTTCACTTTCACAGAGAGGTGAGTGTTGACTGGGGTAAATGTTGCTCAAGAAAAGCACATTTCAAAGAGGAGCTGGTGCAGAGGTAACTGGCTTCAACAGGCCTTTCATGGGCTACTTGAGAACTCTTTGCCTTCCTGCACCAGTGGAGTTTTATCATTGAGTTCACTGGGGCCAGCATTTTGCCCTAGGAGTTAAAATTGGTGAAATGAATGTACTGGTGAACAATCTCACTGCAGAGCTTGGAGATTTTTCATGGTCTTTGGTTGCAGTGCCTATGGTAACTTGGGATGAAAGATGTGTGTTGAGTTAGTGATAACTGCTGGAAGGAAAATAATTTTCAGTCTTTTCTTGCTCTCCAAAAATAATCACCATCACTTAGATTTAAAGAATAAATAGTCTGATGAAAAAATAAGAATTTAAATGCTGCCTAATCTATTTTTAGCTGTTCCTGAGCTTACAATGTGTAACTTCTCTGCTTCTGGTGAAAATACTTGTAGGTTTTTTATACCTGTGCTTAAAAGGATTGCAGAAGTAAGACAATTTGAACAGCATGTGAAATTGGCAACCTGGAAACAAGCCATTTGTGGAAAGAAAAAATGTAATTAATGTTATTTTTTTTATTGTAGAGTTCAAGGGCAGATGCACTGGAGACTGTCTTATTCTTATACATTCTCAGTTTTCGTTAATTACTGGGGTTTAAGATATGGTTTAATTGACAAATAGTATAATAAGCATTAATTTTCTCTCTCAGAACAAAGACTGCTTTGTAGAAGAATCTGATAATGAAGGAGAAAATGTGTGAGCTATACACAGCTCTTAAAGTATTCCAGTCAGTTATTTTGTAGTATCACATCTTTACGTCATTAAATATTCACCTTAAAGTTCTGAATTTTAATTTATTATGGGAATGCAGTTTCCCGTCTTTATTTATTGATATACCTTGAGTAGTTTTGGGGAAAGAGCTGAAATGTAACTTCTAACATTTAAAAACATAAGTTAGCAAATAAAAAGCATGCCAAAATTATTTCTTTATTTAGGTTTTGAGTTCTTGAAAGCTTGATATACCTAGAGGGGTTTTTGGCTGCTATAGAACTTGAAGGAATAGTGTTTATAACTGATAACTGGAAATTAGTAGAATGTTGTGTTTAGTGGCTTATAATTTTTTGAGTGCCTAAAACTGATTCTGTGACAGTAAACATAGAGAAAAATTTAGAATAGATTCTTACAAAGCTGAAATGTGTTCATGGTTTGGCATAGATCCCTGATTTTTTTTTGATGGATAAGGACCTGTTCCTGTGAAAAGTCCCTCAAATTTAGTTGTTAAAAGTCTTTGAGAAATTTATGTTTCCGTATTGCAGTGATGTCTGTAAAGGGCAGTTGGAAAAAATCCATGAATACTGCTGATCTATCTCTTTGTCTTAATGTCTTTCTCAGGATTGCTTCTCCTTCTCTCGGAAGGACGCTTCACCTGGCCCACTGTCACTATGTATGTGCGCATAAGACTTGAAAATGCTCAAGTTACAGTTTCATGTAATTTTTAAAGATGTCTTTAGCAGGTGATCAGAGAAGATGCATTGCTTTTTATTCTTGCTTTTCAGAGCATCAAGGGTCTAACCCTCTGCAGTCCAGAGTAGGTTTTCTACTTGGGATTACATCCCAGTAGCTTAATAATGTACACCCTGTTATAGTTCATTGCTGTGGTTTAAAAATATTTCAGTGCTTGTAGGAAATCTTGATTTCTGTGACCAAAGATCTGTTTTTTTTTTGGTAGTCTCAATCAACATCCTCCAGCACTAATGCTGTCTGCAAAATAACATTAATTCTTAATAATTTTAACGAAGGCCAGGCATCTTCAGTTTCAGTAATGGTTCAAAATGGTTTAAATGCTAGCAGAGCTATTGGCAAATAACTATCCCTGAAGCTTTATTTTTAGGAGAAATAGCTAATGCAGTTTACATTCACGTGTTTTTAAAGCATCATGCATGTGATGTTTCTTTCCGAAGGGGACACCTTTAACACTGCTAGAATTGTTTTCCCTGTTTCCTTAAGAGAATTGTTTGAGATTTTACATAGTCTCTTCCTAAAATAAATGGCTTTCACATGTGTTCTACTAAATAAGTATCGCTGGGAGGTTTCTTGAGTTTTTTGCTGTTGTTTCTAGGCTACCTTAATAAAGCTTGGTCTTTTTGGTAATGCAGTTTTAACTTGGAATATAACGTTTAACAACAAAATGCATATATTTTGATCTGAACTGGAGTTCTTTCCCCTAAATACAATTGCAGTGTATATTCTCACCTGGCACAACCTAGAGGAAGGCTGACTGTGTGCTAATAAGTTTGGGTGAGGCTACCAGTGTGTTTCCCAGTCATGTGCTTGAGTTTATGCAACAGGAATGAGCTGAGATGCTTTCTCATGCGTAGGGTGAAGAGAGCATCTCTGCTTTTACTCTGAACTCCTTTCCTTTAAAGGAATCTAAAGGCTTTAAAGGATGCTTCATTATATCAAGAAAAGTGCCGTGTGTTTAACTCAGTTGCTGGTTTGTAGCTCATAGAAAGCCCTGGTATCAAATACTGGAGATGTACAGTTGTTCTTTGCTTCTGAAAGCCCACTGGAAGAGGCTCTAGGAGAGCAATTCTTCATGAGAATAGCCTTTTTTTGAAGGTCATGTTCTCTTCAGCAGACCACAAAGCAGGCATTATTTATTCATTTAACTCCACTTCTTCCCTGTATTTGGAGTCAGGCATCTAAGGCGAGATTGAGAGGCAGAAACCTCGAGTTGGTGCTGCAAGGGCAGAAGCATTTCCCTTCTATATGGAATATTAAAAGCTAAGCAAAGTTGATCCTTCACATGCATATACACCCTGGCAATATAGAAGAATGTACAAAAATTATGTGTGAGTTGTGGAAACATTGACTTTCACTGATTGTAGAATTTTGTTTGAGTCAGTGCAAAATTAGTAAATGGTCTTGTAAGAAACTTAGTTAACACAGGCTTTCTGACTGCCAGCTTTGCATGTTGCCCAAGAGTAACAAAGAACAGCCTGCTACACTGTGCTGTTTCCCCTACCCCCACTGAGTTTTTGCCCTCTCTCATTTGGAGGAGGGGATATGAACTCTCTGGAGTGGTATGGGTGTAACTGGAGGCATGATTTGACCTTTGCTACTGCAAGTGAGACAAGACAAATGAATGTGACAGTTGATGTTCAGGTACCAGATCAAGTACCACATCAAGTTGAAAAATGTACGGTTAGAGAAAACATACCATTTGCTGGCAGCTGGCTGTGCTGCGACTTGCCCTGGCTTGGGCTGTTACAACTCAGAGCAAACCTTTTTACCAATAAAAAGAGGCAGCACAGAGAATGTGTCCGTGCAGTAACAGGATAGCGCAAAATACCAGGAAAGTAAAGAAGTGGGAGAATATTTTTTCTTTTTCTTTTTTTTTTCTTTTTCTTTTTTTTTTAAAATTTTTGCTTTATATATTGATGAGGAGTTGATTGACATCCTCTAGGGCAGGGCTGCCTCACCTCTGCCTGCTTGCCTGCAGCTTCACAGGGTAGAGCTGTAGTGCAGCAGCAGTTTGAACATGCCCTGGCTTTTGCATAGGGCATTAAGAGACTGAGGAGTGATTGAAGTGCTGAGGAGTTTCTGGCTTGTGCTGTCTCTGTGCTCTAGGGAAGGACCAGAATGCTCAAAGGCACGTGAACTGCAGTTTGAGCTGTCCTAGCCAAAGTGGAGTTTGGTCAGCTGATCTGGTGCACATGTCTAATGGTGCAGCCACACACTTCTGCAGTAATCTCCCTCTTAAAGCTTCCCCAAACCAAACTGCATTGACTACATTACTGCATCAGTAATCACTGGCTGTATTGCATGTCATTGATTCCTAACATGCTTCTTTCCCACTTACTTCTTACAGCAAAAAAGTTCTTGAAGACACAAGTTCTATTTGTTTTGTTGTTTGCATTTGTTACTCTTGGACATTGTTTTGTTTATGTGATGACACCACAAACAAGAGCTACTCCTTTCCCATAAAGCAACTCTTTCTTGGAGACAGTATAACTTGCCTGTCAGAAGATGGTTTGCACTGGCTAGCTGAGGAGCATAGCAGAAATACCTGAGCAGATTACAAACTAGCTGCCTCTTCATTTTTTGAGTCTTTCTGCAAAGGAAAGAAACACATGGTTTACAGTTGGCAAATTCCAAGGCAACTTTGACACTTATTAGCATACAACATCCCCAAGCCCTCCATGGCTGTGCTGTGATCTTTCCTGTTGTCTGGGACAAGTGAGCTTGCTGTGCAGACCTTAGCAGAAGTGTCTGAATGAGCAGAAGGGACTCTGTCTTGGTGAGAAAAATGTTGACTGGGTCCTGTTCTTCAGTTTTTCAAGACTCTCTGAAATTTGAGAACTACCTATGTAAAATCAAAAGTAATCTTTGGGTTGTCTGTGTTCACGTTCATATGGGTTGAAACTGAATGGAACAGGAAAGTCCAAATTATAGAGAGACTCCGATAAGCACAAAGTACTTCGTCAGAAATGATGATGCAGCTGCCTAGTGAAGTGCTGTTATAACACTCTTGAAAACATAATACAAACATTGTAAGTGATCTGTATCATCAAAGGAGAAACTTTTTAAGGAGAGGATTCTCGCATTCTTACAGACACTTAAAATAATGGTTTACATTGTCATCTGGTAAATCAGATAATGATGAGGTTGAAAAGGGCGGGGTGATCTGTAGCATGAAAGTAAATTGAGTTTGATAGGTGATTTCAAATGTAGCGGTTGTTTTCTGTTACTGTTGGCATTTGATCTTTTTAGCAAAGACAACCAAAATGCATCTTTTCATCACAGTTTGGGTGCTCAGTTCCAAAGCTCATGTATCAGGGTATTTTCATCCATGATGCATAGGTGTGGAACTCCTGAAAATATACAAACGAAAAGTGGTCTACAAAATAGGATCCTCTATTTGGTTTTTTCATGCCTTTCTGCCACTTCTCTAAACTTTCTGAGTGGAGTATATTTCTTTTCTCTCTCTCTAGTATGTGTAGCTTCTGGGGTGGATACTAACTGACCATTGTTTCTGCGGGTGAGCCTGGCCTGGAATCCAAAGCTGCCAATTGACAAGAGCGTGTATTTTACAGGGAAACACCTGCCCTGCTGCATTGAATGTGGTGACTTTGCTGCCTGTAATTTACTTATGGAAAATCTTTGGAGTTTAGTTTTACTACTAATCTTTTTTTTTTTTTCTGTTGCTTTTCCTCAGTGAGTTATTAACTTTCTTGCCAAGATTTGCCAAGCCCTGCACATTGAACATTAGAAGTGCAGTCGACTCTGTGCCGGAGTTTTACGTGGTTTCCAGTGAATGTGGCAGCTTTCACCAGCCCTGCTTTCACCCGTTATGTGGATGAAAGCCTTGCTGGCTTCCAGGCTTCCTACTTCTCACGCAATACTTACACTTCCATGCCAGAAGTGCCAGGTACTTTACCTGGCACATGATGGCCTGTAGCTATGGGCCTGTTCATGAGCTCACTCTGTACAAAATGCAGTGTGATCTGCCCATCAGGCAGGTCTGATGCATTTGGGTTTGCATAGGGAGGGCTCCAGCACTGAGCTGAAGCTGGGGGCTGTGACATCCTTCCCTTGTAAAGAGGGAAAAACCCAAACCCATGCCTGTATTGTCTTACTACTTCTGTGCTGAAGGGAATATTGGAATATATAAAGATGTGTATATATAAGGTATATAAAGGAGGTCTATTTCTTTTGATTTTCCTGCCTTTTCATTAGCATCTGACACATGAACTTAGAGAAAGAAATCCCCAACCCCCCTTCTCTGTGCACACAAATAAGAAATAAAAAAGGTTCCTAGAATTCCCAGGACTCCTGCTAAAAATATCACATTAGTCTCCATGGCTTAAACAAAAGCAGTAATTATAGATTCCTTTCATAGAACAAACACACAGCAGTGATATACCTTCTTGCTCTTCCAGGAGGGCACTGTGTGCTGTCCCTGCATGGTTAGTCTTGGAAGTGTTGTCTGGAAGGACATTGCTGCTGCTGCGAGCTTTAGCACTGGCCCTGTTCTCCTGACACGCCAGACCTTTACATCTATAGGTGACAGGAGACCTAATGCTGGCCTGTTGGTACATAGCTCACCATCTTCAGCGGAAGAGGCATAACAGGGAAAACAGTGAAATGCTGTATAAAATAGGTATGCAGCTAAACAGGAAAAACAAAAGCCAGTAATCCAAAGAAATCCTTTAGAAATAAATAAATATGTAAGGTAACATGATTTCCACATTGGTAATATTTATTCTTAGCAATCTAATTAATCTTTATTTTTGCAGGCATATTCAGGTGTTGTTTTTTACAATTATCACTCTGAAAAGATAAGCAATTATAGTAATTTAAAAGAAATTAAATTAGTGTTTCTTAAACAGAAGTATAAATCATAGGATTGTGCTGCAAAATTGAAGTAATGGATCTTCTACTGGATTTATAGGGGCATGTAGAAAGGCATTTTTATAGTATCTTTTGAGAAATGATAATAGACACCATGTTTTTCCTTTGGTCTTAGAAATAACTGTTCTGTCTTATATTCTACTGGGTAACTGTGTGCACTGTGGAATACTGAATTTTTAATGTCAATCACTAGCTTATAGAAAACAATTTCTGCCTTACTGCCCTTCATACTTGGGAAGTATTAGGTGTGCAACCACATCTTCTGTTCTTATATGGATATTCTGAGTCAAGGCTTTGTTTCCAGAAACAACTTATTTGCTACAGAAACATTTTAATTATGATATATTAATGAATAAGCTTCATCCCTTAATTTGAAAACCTTTTTCTGGAAATTCTGTGTGCATTTCAGTCACATAAATATCTGCACAGCAGCACAAACACGCTTGAGATAACCTTGAATGACTTAACTTGAATGCTCTAAATAGTTTTGCTTGTAATTTATCTTTCCTTAAAGCTATAAATTGTGTGTGGTTGTGATGCTGAGGGATGCTATGGCATTCAATAGAGCACATACAGAGCATTAGGAGAGAGAGCTCTTGCTGTTCTGGCTGAGTTCCTGCTCAGTTTGCACATTTTTGCTACTGAAACTTTTTTCAGTTAAAAAACCAGAAAGATTTTGGTAGAGTACAGTGTTAAAAGTATGTGCAATGTCTTCCACATCTCATCACAAATGGCCACAGTTCAACAAATATTTGAGAGCATTACAACTATATATACATTTCTTGAGCCTTTTAAAATGATGGCATTAACTAATGTTGCAGCAGAGGTGGTATTCAAACTTTGCTGTCATCTGAACGGTGCAAAATTGTAGATGTAAAACACAGTTCAAAAACACACGGTATATTTCAATCAGAAGTTATTTTGGGCTATCTGGTGTGCTTGCAATCAGGTGCCATTTGCTGAGGGGTGAGATTAACTGTGAGTAGCTAGAAACTTGTTAGTTTTATAACTGAAATGAAGTTGTACCATTAAGCAAAGGCAGTCTTTTCTGATGTAGGCTGAGTGGCCTTTCTTGTAGAGGCCCTTCATACTAGCATTCACCCTTCTTGCTTCTACCTTCCTCTCCTCCAGAGCAAACTCTTCATTGCCTGTTGGGGATTGGGTGAAGCTACCTTGATGTATGTCTGGAGAGCCTCCAATGGCCATCTGGTGCTGCTTAGCTGTATTTTCTGGCCCAGAAATGAGATCATGCAGAGAAGGAGCCAGCAAGATCTCATGGCTGCTGGTCTCTGGCTTGGATGTGTAACAAAGAGCTCCTGGAGAAAGGAAAGTAAATGAAATGGAGATACTGGTCAGTGTTTTTGTGGCTCATTCTCTTAATCAGGCTCTTGGAAAAAATAATTTCCAAATGTTCCTGTTTTTCTTTTGTGTTTATTTTGTGGATACTGGCCTTGGCAAAGTCAGAATGCACAATAACTCTTGAGTGGCATCTTTACATTTTTGTTGATATCGGGAACCTGACAAATACAACTTAATTCCTGACCCTTGAGCAATGCTGAACTGGCAACTGCCAACTTGAATAGCCTACCAGGCTAGAGCCAAATTAGGAGCACATGCTAACTTTTGCTTTAGCATTTCTAATCTTAGAAACTGGGGAGAAAATTGCATGTGTTTCCTATGTGATATAGATGTGACTATTCTGATGTCATTGCATGGTGGGTTTCTCCACACAGATTTTTCCTCTTCTCTCAACTATTAATCAAAATAATTAAGTAGTAATAGACATTTTACTCAAATCAGATGCATCTGTTAATGGGACTGAAATTTTTCATAGTAGTAAATGAATGCAACTCATAGAATGTTGATCAGGAATTATATATACATGGAATCCAGCCCTAAAGTAGTAAGGATAGTGAATCTAATTTTAATTCCCAGATGTATATCTGACACTTGCAGTTATTGAGGGGTGATGAGAAGTTCTTTACTGTGAGGGTGGTAAGGCACTGGCACAGGTTGCCCAAAGAAGTGGTAAATGCTCCATCCTTGGCAGTGATCGAGGTCGGATTGGATGGGGCCTCGGGTGACATGGTCTAGTGTGAGGTGTCCCTGCCCATAGCAGGGAGGTTGGAACTTGATGATCTTGAGGTCCTTTCCAACCCAAACCATTCTATGATCACCTATTTAATAATTTTTTTCTACTAGATTTCTTAAGTGACATGGTAAATTCATTGACTGTGCTGTTGATGGTGATAACCTGTGTTATGCTACACTATTTTTATCATGTTTCCTGGACCTCTCTTTTCTCCTAATATGTCAGAATGTTTAAGAAAGCAGCTGTGAATTTTCTTTTTGTTGATCTGGTGCACTTCTTCTAGGAGTGGATGACATTAGCCAAATCAGAAATGTGCCTCTCAGGTGACAAGCCTGCCTGAGCATATAGGCATGTGAGGATGATGGTTGTGATACTGAGAAGGAAAAGTGCAAGTGGAAACTAAAATTTTTAGTGTCAATCACTAGCCTGTGTTACAGATGCAGGCAGAGCAACTGGCTCCTAATGCTCCCTTCTAGTTGTAGAACTCTGTGAAAGCACAAGCAGAAGTGACGAAACTGAGGAGGGCAGGAGATGAACTAAAGGGAAAGGACTGTAGTACACATGCAAAAACTCTCTTGTTTCAGTTTTCAAACTCCCAATTTTGTGGGGTTTTTTGTATGACATCTGTGGTTCAAGAGTCACATTAATGCCAGGTATACTGGGGAAAGTCTTTGCATTTTCAGCAAGCGACAAGAGGAATATTTTCCAAGTTTTGCATTTTAAAGGGAAAAGCATTTAAGCATTAAACAGTGACTGCTGGGAAACAGCTTTAAGCTAAACTTTCCTAGGTATTTCTGTTTTCTTCTTCGCAAAACAAGTAAAAAGCCCCATGCCATCCCAGGTAATGTAACCCCAGATCTGTCATGCTATCAATATAAAATGTAATTTAACTCTTAAAAGATTTATTTTTAAAAAGCAACAACAAAAAACCAAGCCCCAAACATAATACTGCTAGTTACTGACCTGGAGTCATGGGCCTATTTACTTGGAGAAGCAGGTCCTGAGATGCATATGTGACCCAGAGGACCGGCACACACAAGCCTCCAGTGTTCTGGATTGGTGATGTTAAACTGTTGTGAAAGGAGATTACTAGATGGCTAGTAAAACTTGGTTTGGTTTTTGAGGGAGCAAAGGTATTTCCTCACCCTTCTTTTTTGTTCTGTGTCAATGCTGATTGCAATGAAATACACGGCTATTGCTCTTTTAATACGTGGAGGGGGCGAAATGGATAAGTGTGCAATGAACCTGCTGGAGGACCTGCTTATCTCAGATGTTTTCTTCCTCTGCATAGCCTAAGCTGAGAAATCTGTCTTTGTAATATTTTTGGTCTTTGTTGCCTTGGCAGCCCAGTTTCCAAATCTGATCTATCTTCTGGCAGTGTGTGATGTTGCAAACTAACCGTGGGAGGGCCACATGCAATCTGCAGAGTTCTGTGATGTGCCCTGTGGCCTTCTGTCTTTTTATAAAGAGATACGGCCCTCAGAGACTACGGGTCCCAGCAAGCAGTGCTCCATTTTGATCTGATAAGCAAATGCTTAAATCTAGATGTGTATTGCATGTCAGGGCGCGCTAGCTACGTGAGCCACACCTCGGCATTTGAGATAAAGGTGGCTGCACACTGCTCCAACCAATGCAAAGGAAGTGCAGCTCTGGCCAGAGCCTGGATTGGGTTTTTTTTCCCCTCTGCTCCTCAGTTTAAGGAATTGTCTTTCTGTTTCCTGTCCAATATTTCAATGGAATTCTGGCATATAGCATGAGAGCTAATAATTTTGAGTAACTCTGCTTTTGGTTTCTAGGTTCTCCCAGATGCTCCTTTTACCTGCTCTAAGATGGCTACCCTCATACGTGGTGCAGGAATGGGCGAAACTTTTGGAAGTGGCTGATTGCTTCAAGAGAGGGTGTAGCAAGGCATCCGAGCCCAGTTTTTACTTGCCAAAGAGACCTGGCTTATTCAGACAAGCTTTGGCTAAGCAGTCTGAAATTGGGGTGGTTTATCTGATATGATTTTTTTTAAAGTTTGTCCAATGTAGGGAGAGACTCTGCCCTACTTTGACATCGACAGCTGGGGAAGGAGCTTTGGCACACCTTTGGACATGAGCAATTTAAGGCACCTGCTCTGAAATGCCTTCAGATTTAGAGTGCAAAAGCTGACACTACTTGGATGCACTTCAGGGTAGGAACAATCCCTTTCTCCCAGTCATAAGCTAGGTACCTCTCAAGATGATTTGCACGTAGTTTACTTCTCTGTAACAATACCTTTCTGAGTCCTGGTCTTCAGCTGGGTCAGCATGTGAAAAAGTGAAGGCATAGCCAGGAGGTCCTTTGGGGTTTCACTGCACCTCAGATGTTTCTTAGGGAGTGTGTAAACCTGGGATGTCTCTTCTGAAATTGTAGGTAACTTCAGTGTTTCTGGTATACGTTCTAAAATATAAACCCAAAATGTCAAGTGCCCTGAACAATCTGTCATCTTTATTTCTTGCTTTGTAGACTTATTCAAAGAAAGTTCAGTACAGCAAAGAGCTTTTTTATTGTATTCTTTTAAAATCCAGGAAAACATCACTTACCACCACAGTAGTGGCAGTATTGGGTCGACCACGAGGCCAGTTTGGCCTAGAATTCAATCACAGTCCATAGTCAATCATGGACTTGTAGGGAAAGAGTAGAAATTACATTCTGTGTGAGAAAGCAGCTTCATATTGGAGTGCTTTCCTGCATAGGAGCTTGATGCTTTACAAGTTAGCAATTGCTTCTGGATCATGGTTATGCTTCTGCTCCTGCTGACTTATTCTCTGTCATCCTGCATCCTATATATGCACTTTTGCACTTTTAACATTGAAGAAAAGACTACTTGGATTTAATTCTTTGTGTAGCTGTATAGTATACATTTTGTATCAGGGCAAATCAGTTGTTGTTACTCCTTCCTGCTTGATGTTTTGTATATTTTGAAGCTTGGAGATGATTCTCAAGGCTGCAGTTTGGTCATGTGTTAGCTCTATCTGTAATTATTATTGAACCCTGAGATCTGGCTTTTATCTCAACCTGATAAATAATGAAACCTCTGGCTATTTAAGTGAGGATAAATACATAAATAAAGAAGGACAGTTAATGAATAGCTAGTCAACAGAGATGACAGTAAATAAAGATGACTTTATTCACTGTCAAACCAAGCATGTTTGGCCTGATCCAGCATCTGAAGAATTTCTGCTGATTCCAAAGGGGCTCCTTGTTAGCCAATATAACATAAATGCTTATCTTTGTATCCTTCTTCTTTTTTTTTTCTGTTTCCCTTTTTAATCACAGCTATATTATTTGATTTGTCTTCTGCAGCACTGTTTGCTGTAGAAACAGCTTCCTGAAGAGGCATGGCACCATAGTATACTAGGAACAGCCCTTTGGGTAAAGGCAAAATAAAATGGATGATCCTATGCTTTTATGGGAGTAGCCAGCTATCAAAACATGGGTTTCTTGAGAGAAATACTATAGTAAGAAAAGTCAAAAAATCTCTGATACAGACTTTCAGAAGTCTCATCACTCTTCTGTTCTTGTAAGGCATACTTCTTTTGCTTCTGCTGCAAGGCATAGTGTTTGGTTGATTTTTTAACCAGAGCAAGTTTTAATGAGTTTATATTTGCAAGTAAAGTTATCAAACTGCTGCACTGACATATCTATCACGGGATTTCTATCCAAGCCCCCTTTTATTCTGACATTCTGGTAGACATGAGTCGTTTCCCCTAAGGCCCTTCAACTGTGCTCTCTTTTCTGCTCCTGGATATTCTCTTGCTCTCTGACTCCACCTCAACTATGTCTGCATCTTAGGACCTGGTTCTTCTACTGTTGTCCCCTGATGCAATTACAGCATGATTAAAATATGCAGTATGGCTGGGACCTTGATCATGTTCTAACAAGAATATATCCTTAGACGTACAGCCCAGTTACAGTACTGTAGCAATGTCATGGAACAACCCTGCTCATCTTTGTAGCATGGGGTGGGGCTTTAAGTGCTTTTCCTCGGCATATTTCTAGTCACAGCACTTGCTGCTGCTGTATTTCAAACGTCATTATCCCAGGTGCCTAGATCAGCCCCAGTTATGGACTTACAAATATCCCTACACAGCCTTTCCATCATTTTCCTGCTGTCTGGAGCAGTAAAGTAATAGTAGTATGTACTTTTTCTTTCTCCTTATTTTCAAAACATGAAGTACTTGCAGAGTTATAACTCTTTAAAAAAAAGAATTCATCTACTTATTTGTTATGTATTTTAATTCTGGGAGCCTCTGAGGTCAGAGGCCAATCTTGAACTAGTGGTTTTGAAGAACAACTTTTTCCTCAAGGACAGGTAGTCCACTAACTAAGCACTCATAATTTCTTTATTTGTTCACTTTTGGGCCCCTTCCTGGGAAGTGTCCAATACTATCCACTGTCAGAGAGGAGATCCTGGACCAGATGTATCACTGGTTTGTCTCAGTTGTGCACATTTCATGTGTCATGCTTAAGCTATGAAACCATCTTATAAGCTATTCTAACTACAAAAGCATTAAAACCACCCCAAAACAAATCCCCAAAAAAACAAACATACACAAACCCAGAAACCCCTGACCTTTCTATTTTCCTCCATTATCACATCTTGTTCTGAGTCTGTGGCAGACAGAGTAGAGGAGCAAAGCTATTTTCATTAAGTCCTTTTGCGTTAACATCCTGGCTCTTGGCATACCCTTGTTTAGCCATGGAAGAATGGGAGATGGCATAAAGAAGAATGGCAGATAAAACAAGGTCAGTGCTTCCAACTGGGAGGCTTATCCTGCCGCTGAATATATCATGGAAAAAAGGCACTGCACTCCAGATGTGTCTGTGGAGGGAGGAATGTTTCCTCATGATGCATTTAATTATGTTGCATTGCAACAGTGCTTCCTTCCTATGGAGCGCTGCCACACACAGCCATAACCATTTGTCATGTATACTTGAGAGATTCCCTGAGCTCTGTTGTCACAGCTAATAGTGGCAGCAGTGGCCATCAAATCAATGTTTCTTTGTATGCTACCTGTTCATAAGTCTTGTCATTCTTCAGGAATCTATCAAGTTTAGAACACATATGCCTGCTATGTGGCATGGAAAATGATACATTTTTCTTAAAATTATAGGGTTTGTTTCTTTCAGGGAAATAGTTTCCATAGAAAGTAGAATGGGATTTCTCACTCAGAAGATGAGAGATGTTGATAGTGATGTTCCTAACAAAGCCCTCTATGAGTTTGTTTAGAGTTCCAGTGTCCCTTGGATTTTCTTTACAGTTCTGCTCATTCCTGTGCCTGTGCTCTGTCATTGTGATCTTTGTGACCTGAACACCTTTCAGCCATGTGCTCTAGGAGAGAAGGAGAACTTTCATAGGAGCACTGGTGAGAACTGTGTGTGATTTGCTGTTCCATCCCTTCTGGGGCTGATTTCCATGTTTTCTTTGAATTTCTGTCATTTGACTTGAAGGAACTCTTCATTTTTTTACAAACCTGAAACGTTCTGCAGAAAGCAGACACTCTCAGGAAGTTGTGTTTATTCCCAGTTTCCAATCAAAATGATATTTTACAGAAGGATATATATATAATTGGGCTAGGCTGGACTAAACTGGGCAGAACTGGGCTGGGCTAAATTGGTCTGGACAGGGCTAAACTGGGCTGGGTTGGGCTAAACTGGAATGGATTGTGCTAAAGTTGGCTGCACTGGGCTAAGCTGGGCTAAACAGGCTGGGATAGGCTGGACAGGGCTAAACTGAGCTGGGCTGGGCTGAACTGGGGTATAGTGCCTGAACTGAGATAAACTGGGCTGGAGTGGTGTGCACTGGGCTAAACTGGTCCAAACTGTGCTGAGTTGGGCTATATTGGTCTGTACTGGGCTAAGCCCCACTTAACTGGGCCAAACTGGGCTGAACTGGGGTAAGCCAGTCTGAACTGGGCTAAACTGGTCGAACTGGGCTAAACAGTGCTATGCTTGGCTGGGCTAGACTGGTTTTTCCCAGATGGCAGGAGAATATTCTTTGAAACTCAGATTTACCAGAACAGAATTCCCTGTTCAGCAGTTCCAAAATTAAAGAGCCCCCCATCATCTAAAGCCTGAATTGCATTAAATACAAAATCCTCTCCCAGGAATGCTGCTGCAATGGGTCTGGGGCTTGCTTTGAGGAGCGCCCGGCTCTGCTGGGTGCTGGTACGCAGTAGCCAGGGCGTGGGCTCCTCTTGCCGTTGGAGACCATGACACTGAGTGGCCGCTGGGAACGCAAGTGCCTCTGGCGGGAAGGATGGGAAGGTGGACACAGTCTCTGCTGCATGCCAGGACAGCAGCCCCGGCCTGCTGTGACTCCCTCCATCCAGCTGCCAGGCTGCCCCAGACCCCCTCGATGCCCGGGTTCCTTGGTTCTCCACCATGCCATGCAGAGCCGTGCTGAGCTGAGCCGAGTTACGCCAAGCCGTGCCGTAAAAATTCTGCCCCTGCCCATGGCAGGGAGTTTGGAACTAGATGATCTTAAGGTCCTTTCCAACCCTAACTGTTCTATGATTCTATGATAATTCTTATTTTTTTAAGTTCAGGTTCTATTCACATATTTGTTTCTTGGCTTGGATGTTTTTCTGCTGGTTTAGTGAGCTGAATCAGCTCTTTCAGGAATCAAATGACTACCGTAGCAGGCAGAAAGGGAGTAAGACTGTATGGCTAGAGAAGGAAAGAGAGGGAATAAGTTTTAAGTTTCCTATTCTTTGCTTCTACCTGGAGTGCTTGGTTTCCATAGTTTTCTACAAGCTTTTTTCAGTCCTCAGGCTCCTTTAGGGATAATTAACTATGTCCTACAAGAAAGAAGTTTGTGAGGACTGAAGCAGAAGTGCAGCATCTGTGGGAGATCAGAGCAAGTCTTAGTTTTTAGGTTGAAATGTTGTGGGTTTACATCCCTGACCAGCACTGGGACAACTGTGCTTCCTTGCAAGATGATAGGATGTGGATTTAGCTGCAAGAATCTTTATCTATCCCAGTGCATTCAGTGACAGCTGAATTATACTGCTTTATGAATTCATTAAGAAGTTGATAGGACTGGGCTTCAGCAGTCTGCTTGCAAGGACAGCAATTCAGATTTGATTCTTGAGCAGTGCATGGAAAGCTCCTTGTTTACTCTCTTAATGTGCATGGGCACAGGTTAAGTTATAATCTAATTAGGAATTCATGCTGTATTCCAGGAAATGGCGTTTTGCTTCAGCAATTTTATTTTTCTTTAAGGTGTTGACCAGTACTTTGGAATTTAAAACTATGTATCCTGAAGAAGGCATAGAAACATAATTTGAATGCAAACTGTATTAAGCGTTCACATCCTGTATCCTAGCAGGAATTTCACCAAACAGGGGAGGTATTCATTGAACTAGGAGCAAAGCAATGTCAAGTTGAGAAGGAAATCACTATGGAAATGAGTTTTAAAAGCCTGAGGCAGATGTAGGGAGAGGCACATTGTACCAGGAATTTTCCTCACACTAGTTTATATGGCCTTTCCATTACTTCAACAGCAGCATATAAGAAACCCTTGGCTTGGAACGGCCTCTGAATTTGAGCAGTTTTGTGCTGTTGCTGCAGGTCAGCTTCGCTGTTCAGAGAAATGAAACCCAGCCTCAGCTAGGACTAGGGCATCTGCTTGGGTAGGAATGGCCTTGCTTAGGGCCGACCAGAGGTCCTTTCAGCCCAGCAGTCTGTCTCTCTGTGGTCACTAATAGGTGCTTAGGCAGAAGCGAGAGATTGAGAGAAATATATTAACTGCTTTCCTACTATATTCTTCCAGTGCTTGGCAAGCAGCAGCTGAGCAGGTCTGTAGGTTTAATAATCCTTCATTAGGGTTTTGTTTTTTCTTCCATAGATCTGTCAATTATTTCTTTTAATCATGCATTTCAAGGATCTGTATGTTGTAGCAATGAGTTCCACAGCTAACCTGTGCAGTGTGAAGAAATGTCTCTCATCTGCCTAATGATACTGTATAATGTCCCCCACATTTTCATGTGTTAGAGAAGAGGCAAATAAACTGCCTATTCATTTCCTCCATGCCCTTCATGATTTTATAGATTTAGATCATGTTTTCTGTTTGAAGGTTTTTGAGCAATACGTAAGTGGATTTTTTTGGCTTTGTTCATTGCAGAAAGATAGTGGTACAAGCAGAAAGTGGTATTTTTCAGGAACAGCATACAGGTCCTGTAACGTCTTCCCATAAATTCTGGAATATTCCTGAGGCAGTAGTGGATTCCTGATATGCTTTGGGATGGATAGATTGCAAGTAAGGAGATGTATGTCTTAGGGCAGAACAGAAAATGTTTATCAAGTTGGCAATAATTGATGAGAAATTATTGTGTGAAAGAGGAGAACAGGTTGTTAGTGTGTAAATAAGTGTATGTGTTTACAGATTGCTGGAGGACGAATGGAACTCTGAAGAGCTCAGTCTATTCCAGTCCCTCAGACTTTGAAAAATAATAAACTGTAATCCCCTCACTTTTTCATTTTTCAGTTTGTTGCTAAAAATATGAAAGGAAGAAAAAGAAAAAATCTCAATAGACTGAACAGCAGGATTTTGTTAAACAATATGAAAAAGTGAAAATACTTAATACAGCCCTTTAGTTTTCATTCAAAACACTTTAAAACTATTCCGATCACTCCCAGTAGCAGCAGAAACGTATCTCTTGCAGAGTTGTTCGTGCTCTGTAATGAGTTGAAATTACATGAATGCGTACAGATCAAACAGCTTAACAAAAATTGGTTTAGGTACTGAATTGGGGAAGATGATACAAAGGGAAGTTCCAGTTGGAGGCTGTCTCCAAACAAAATAATGTATCTGAATAGCCTGGAAGTTTACCACTTTGTTATATACCCAGACTTTGTGCCAATCTACTATAGCTTTGATGTGCTAAATTGATATACTAAATCTGGAGAACACATATTTGTTCAGAGCACGAATTCTTCTGTATTAATGTGTCTCCATTGGGTAAGTTTGAAGAGCATGGAAGCTTATGAATTGGAAACCGTTATGAATTTGTGACCCTTTCCTATATCACATACAGTAAAATTATTAACTTACCAGGGTCAATTATGCAATACTATCACTTTATATATAGAATCATAGAATAGTTAGGGTTGGAAAGGACCTTCAGATCATCTAGTTCCAACTCCCCTGCCATGGGCAGGGACACCTCACACTAAACCAGATAACCTCTCCAAGGCTCTGTCCAACGTGGCCTTGAGCATCGCCAGGGATGGAGCATTCACAACTTCCCTGGCCAACCCATTCCAGTGCGTCACCACCCTTACAGTAAAGAACTTCTTCCTTATATCCTGTCTAAACTTCCCCTGTTTAAGTTTTAACCTGTTACCACTGGTCCTATCACTACAGCCCCCAATGAACAGTCCATTCCCAGCATCCCTATAACCTCCCCTTCAGATACTGGAAGGCTGCTATGAGGTCTCCACGCAGCCTTCTCTTCTCCAGGCTGAACAGCCCCAACTT